>BQNB010059470.1:0-37311 GCA_026074375.1 Tanacetum coccineum
ACGGGAATTTATTCTCGGGCATGGTCTACTCTATGACCATGCAAAGGCTTGTGATTACTTTGCATCACAACCCGTGCTTTTTATATTTCCATAAGTGTACGTTTCAGTGTATTTATGAGTATAAATAAGAGAAATCTTATTTACCTTGGTGTTTGTTGTTTTTCACATATAAAATCATTCCATCATCTGAAAATAATTTTCAAAAATACATTTGACTTCTCAAACAACGACTACAGCTCTTTAAATAGAAAATGGGTCATTGTTTGAGGGGAGGGGGGGGAGAATGTCAAATCACTTCGTCATGATAAAATGAGTTTTTAAAGGGAAAAGGTTTTTAAACAATAACGAAATATCTCTTGGTCTGTTAGTTAATTAAGTTTAACTTGCTTGTGCCTTATGTGTTACTTGTTTATTCCTTTAGGATGTATTTTGAGTAATTAAGTCTATAGGTAAGAGAGTATAAAACATTAGGGACTATTTGTGCTAATTGTTTAACTTGAATACACCTTATAAAACTTAATTGGCAAAATTAATAGTTGAGTAATCATGAGGGGCCAAAAGTGTTAAGAATAAATTTTGGTTTAAGACTTAACCATCCCCACCCCGTCCCTATCACTGTTCACACACTTTCACACACTCAAAAACACACACACGCACACACACTCAAAACGCACCCTTTAATCCTTCTTCTCAAGATCATTTCAAGCAAAAGGTATTCACTATAAAGTGTTTCTTACACTCCAATGAACACATATCTCACTCGAATTATGTTTTAATGAGGGTTTGATTTCGATAAACCCTAAAAATCAAACTTAGGGTTCATCAAATCAAAGCTTTGTAAAAACTCAAATTGAGTGAGGGGTTTTGATCAACATGGAGTGTAGAACATTATGTTAAATCAGTATTGATGATTGTTATGATTTAAATGTTTTTTTGTTTGTTTTGTTTGATCTAGTGCTCGAAAATATAGGATTAATGATAAATAATGTATTAAAACTGTGGGTTTTGTGTGGATTGTCGTGTCAAGATCATATGTTAATGTTAGGAACATGCTTATCCTATCTTGACCTCATTTGTGTTAGAGTTCTAGGTTTGAATAGTTATATTGTGTATGTTGCTCAATCAAAGATTATTCATCATCCAATAAGCTCATAAAGGTTATAAGTTGTTATTCAAAAGTTCCTGTTAATGTTCCATTAAGAAAACATCAAGGTCTACATATTTGTGATGATTGTAAAATTGAGTCCAAACTTTAAAATTGACCGAACGAGCTTTTATATGTATGGATCGAACGAGTGTTTAGATGTATGAATCGAACGAGTCTTGGTTCAAAAGAACCGAACGAGTAAATCAATGTGTGGACCGAACGAATGTTTAAGGTGGACCGATCGAGTGAATAATAAAGAGGACCGAACGAGTAACTAGTAATGAGGATCGAACGAGTGTAAATAATCATGGACCGAACGAGTTATTTAATATAGACCGAACGAATAACTTACAATGTGGACCGAACGAGTGACTGATAGTGCGGACCGAACGAATGATTGATAACATGGACCGAACGAGTGTCTGTCTATGTGGACCGAACGAGTGACTGATAGTGTGGACCAAACGAATGATTGATAACATAGACCGAACGAGTGTCTATCTATATGGACCGAACGAGTGATACTCAATGCAAACCGATCGAGGTGTTTCTTTGTGGACCGAACGAGTGAAGATGTTTTCAACACTTAGTTTAAAATAAATAAGTCTCTTAGTTTAAAATAGACATTAAAAGCTTGACAAAACCTAGGTTAACTACATTCAACTTAGTTGTTACAATAGGTGCCTTTGTCTCATACGCTATTAGTCTATCTAAGATGATTGATCTTCAAAGTGATAAAAGTCATAAAGGTTCTGATGCATGAATGATTGTGTCACATTATAAACTGCACTCACTCTTTCTTAAACAGACTCATGGAAATCTCAATGGTGGATCAGATTGCTTTGGATGATGCTTTAGTTGCTCCTGACAACCGACTTAAGATTGGTAAAGAAGCCGTAAAGAGACTCACAACTCTCATGCCAGTGGGTCTGGTGCAGATGAAGGAACTGGTGTTTCACCAGGGGTTCCCGATGCACCTAATTATGACTCAGATGATGATATCTCCTGGAAGTCAAGTGAAGATGATCAAGATGTTGATAGAAATGACGATGATGAGAACGCTCAAGATGATGAAGATGATGATAAAAATGACGATGATAAGAATGCTCAAGATGATGATGATGAAGCACAGTTGGAGCTATTCTGCGTAATTTGCCATAAGGTCGGTAATATGATGTTTGAGACACCCTTGAAGACGGAGATTCTCGCATTTCTAGCCAGTCTTGGTCACTCTGGAGAAATAAGAAAGATCACTGATGTTAATGTCAATAAGCTGCATCAACCCTGGAGATCATTTGCTGCTATCATCAACAAATGTCTCAGTGGTAAACCATCCTACAATAGTCTTCGTCTTTCTCAAGCTACAAATTTTTGGGAATGTCAATAACAAGAATGTTTGATTTTGGCAGAATCTTCTGTGGGGGACTTTCACTTACCGCTTGAGACAAGAAACGAATGAAGGCATGCGAGGTTACTTTATCCTCGTTTTTTTCCAAGCTAATCATTAACTTTGTCATGGCTAATGACCCTTCATTCTCGAAGAAACAAGGTTAATTGACACTATTTCCAGAGATGAACCATGTTCACGGACAATCAAATGTCATCTTAAGAATGAAGGGACCACTCAGCTGTACGGGCTAGCTTAAAGCAGAGTTAACAAACGAGGACATCCGTAACTCTGAATCATACAAAGAGTATTATGCTATTGCTTCAGGAAAGATTCCTCCAAAGACAAAAGCAAGTAAGAAGAAAGCTGATTCTGATGCAACCACTAAGAAGAAGCCTCCCACAATCCCCAAAGAAAAGAAAGAAAAGAAGTCTAGAAAAGGAAAGCAGAAGGCTAAAGAGTTAGAGACTATCTCTGAGGCAATTTTAACAGAAGCTAAGCAACTTAAGATAATCACCAAGAGAAGCGGTAAAGAGACTCACAGCTCTTATGCCAGTGGCTCTGGTGCAGATGAAGGAACTGGTGTTTCACCAGGGGTTCCCGATGCACCTGATTATGACTCAGATGATGATATCTCCTAGAAGTCAAGTGAAGATGATCAAGAAGATGATAAAAATGACGATGATGAGAATGCTCAAGATGATGAAGATGATGATAAAAATTACGATGATGAGAACGCTCAAGATGATGATGATTAAGCACAGTCTGAATCTGAAGATGATGGTGATGATTTCATTCATCCAAAGCTCACAACTCATGATGATGAAACAACACATGAAGAGGAAACTAATAAAGATGACACCTTTGATCCTATAGTTCATACACCCTCTCATGTTTCATCCTCAGATGATGAAGACAGTGACAATGAAGTTGAAAGGGTGGATGTTGAAGGAGATAAGTCAGATGAACATGCTACATATGTAGAGGACCAAGGAAATGAGGCGGACAGAGATACCAATGCCAATCTTAAAGGAAGAGATGATGTAATGACAGATGTTATATTGCCCCAGGTTTAAGCAACCCAGGAAATTGAAGACACTCATGTGACCCTAACTCCGGTAAATCCTGATGGTCAATAATAGAGCTCTTCTGTATCATCTGGCTTCATCTCTAACATGCTAAATCCAAATCAAGATACCATTTTTGATGCTATATTTGGATATAATGCTGAAGCTACCTCTCTAATAGATACTCATGTTATTGCCACTATGGAGCCATCCTTCTTGCACCATCCATCATCTCCAACACGAATCCTCTGTCACTTCAATTACTACAACCACCTAATTCTTGACACCGGCTACTACTATAGCTCCTCACTACAAAATCCTTCTAACTTTGCTTCGTTGTTTTGGCTTTGATTACAGACTAAAGCGTTAGAAGAACAAATTTCTCAGAACTCAGACAAACAAATCCAAAATGCTGAGCTCTCTCCTTCCATTCCTGGCATAGTTTGACCATTTATCTAGCAAACTAAAATGCAAGACGCAGTAGATGTTGCAGTTCCAAATTGAAGTATGACAGATTTCGAGATGAGTCTAATACTGAATATCAAACAATTCCCGTGATTCAATCGATTGAAGGAATGAAGTAATAGTAACTCAAGGAACAAGTCAAGACAAGAAGTCTCAAAATTACTCCAAATATTTAGAAGGTAGTAATTCGACAAACTCTGAGCTGAGGTTCTTGTTACGATTTATCAAAGGAAGCCAACACGTCTCATGGCCTGTAGCTGCTAAACTTTCAGAACTAGAGCTTGAAAGATCTTATTGACAAGTATGGAAGCTAACAACTCTATCAAAGGTTCAGACATTCTAAGGCAGCTTACAAGGCATTAGTTGATGCGTATGTAGCGACAAATATTTTGTTAGAGACATATGGCGATCTGGTCACAATAAAAATGACCTCGAGACGAAGCAGAGATGTTGATCAAGACCCTCTGTTTGAGAACAAGAACGAGGGTTCCATAAGTAAGAAGATCTCAGGAAAAAGAACCTCTTTATACAGTGCTTCAGAGAAACGGACAACCACGACAGCAGGAAAGGATTACTACTATGGTTTTAAGGACTAAAAAGCAATCTACTAGCCAATCTGCTCGGTAGAGGACAACTATGCAAACTACAGATAGATGGTATTTGAAGCACCTTACCACACCAGGAGTTTGAAACAGGTGTCCATGATGAACCAAGGCAGAAGAAGAGGTTTCCAACATCTTCATGATTAGTTTCACAATACACGTCTACCTTTCTCCTGATCATGAATGGAATAAGTCTGTTCTTGCCGTTCATGAATCTATCCAACCTTGGGCTATGCAATCTGGCTGATGACAAGACACCTTCGCGAAGTTCATTCATGGATAACAGACAATAATCATTTCGACTTCTCCAGCTTTTGTGATGAACCGACTAATGTTAAAACACTCAACACCTACTGTTAGCAGGTCCAACAATTTAGCTGATGAATAGGTAACATGCAAAATGTTTGACTGAACTTATGTGAATACTTTTGTAAAGTAGTCTACAATTGGCCACAAACCGAAAAAATTGGACTGGACTCAAAAGTAAGAATTATTGCTGTCACAAAGGTGAAATAGTCGATGATAACTACAAGCCATTGTTGACTGATCCACTGTACGGAGGGATGACGACATCTTTACAAGTTCAAGAGGGCTCTTCAAAGACTTCGGTATCCAAGACATTGATGACATGCTGCTTCTTCTCGTACAGGGAATGAGACAAAATCTCAAGTTTGAAGAACGTATGCATTTAATGTTCTTTAAGGAATATTCACAAGAAGTGTCTGTCATCCAATAAGGGTGTGGAAAGATCTTCAATTGGGTGTGAAGCTATCAAAAGAAGCTCGACCTCAAAAAGACTGACACGTACAGATCCAATTGAGAAGACGAGACGCTTATACTCAGACTCGATCCCAATGATTCATCTATTGAGAACAATGACATGAAGTACAGATTGATGCGCAATTGACGAAATACACAAGTTCTGCGTTGGTATCTCGATGATGTTCGGACTGCTCTAAATGATCGCCTCAAGGGAATTAGAATGGAGTATCTGCCTCAGACTTTTTGGAGCCAACGTGACAAAGCAAATGCAAGAGCTATGATTCAGGCAATTGACAAAAGGCTAAAGATATGGGAGGATTAATGCGGCAAATGGTTTGGAGAGATCTTGTTAGTGAAAGAACATACGAGGGGGTGACTTACGGCTACTTCAAAGGACATTTGTTTGATCATATGTTGTCTCATCTTAAAAGGTCATTCCTCGTAAATAATTTTATCTTTTGATAGAGGTTGAGTAATTGTGTTGGAATTTTGGTGAAAAATAATTGTAGCTCGAGTTCAAAGTTTTCAAGTATTTCTTAGTAATATTCAAAATCTTTAAATTATTTGTACTCAGCAATCTTATAACCCTCAAAGTTTGAAGGGGAGCAATATATGTTCTAATTTGCTAGAATACATCTTTTTCGTCCTCCGAATGGGTTAATCAATTGATATCCAAAATATCAAGGGATTAACATTTTGGATAAGGGGAGAAAATGTGATTAACCTGGACTTAATGTATATTGACAGAAGTGATCAAATAAAATGGACTCAATGCACTCCACACCTAGCATGTACTACGATTACGATGCACATGTTAAGGGGGAGCTTTTAGTAATGATGAAAAACTCTCAAAGTGTAAATCTTTTGATATTTACATCAAACACTTTGATTGAAATTTTCAATGTTTTTGGAAGGATCATGATGAAATACCCAAAAGACCGACCATGTTCTTAAATTTATGAAGTTATAAGGCGGTTAGGCTTAGGTATTCAGATCCCATGATCTTGCCAGAACCGGAGGGATCTACCCAGGGATATCCACTAGTTAGAGTAGAAGTCCTTAGGTATGATTAAAAAGGAGAAAAAGTGAGAATAGGGAATAATGCCGACTGAGATGGAGCTAACACTGGAACAAACCCAACAAGGTGTTAGTTATGAAGTCTCGGTAAGCATTGAAGGGGTTGAAGAATGAAAAAGAAATGTAAGGATAAAGGGTGAAAAGAAAGAAGCCCTCCATACACTTAGGCAGAAACCGGGTCAATACATATGCTGTCGGAAACACTAAGGTGTTGTCTGATATTGAAGACTGTCATGGACCCAGTGACGCCATGCACAACCTTCCCTAGCCACTCAAGGTCTCTCAAAGACTTTGTGTCATTTCTTTACGGAGATTACACTCATTCTATCGACTTTCTCACTCCGGAGTTTGTTGATTTTGAAAATGGTGGCAGTTGCTCCAGCCTCCGATCACTAAAATAAAAGTGCCACTATTGTGTCTAGAGGCAAAAGAGATCATCGATTAATATATTAGGTCATTGACATAATCTATTTGTTATTTACACAATGTGAATATACAGTAATTTTATTTGAGTCCTACGCAAGATCTTATGATTTTGCTTAGAAATCCAAGTGATACTTACGGTATTCACAATGAAGATGGATATCCTGCTGAGCCACATCAAACAAGCTCATGGTAGGTAAATTGTGTGAGTTTCTTTATGAATCAAACTTGTGAAACTAGAAAGAATACGATGGTCGGCGACGTCTATAAGAATCAAAATTGTTCAGAAAAGGCGTCACACGGTCTGTTAATGAATTTTTGAATTGATAAACACTCTTGGTGTGGCACAAAAAAAAATCAATTTTGGCAAGTGATACACCATATGATTTCAAATCAATTTTATTACTCAATCGGTGATGATTAGTATCATTGGATTCACTCTTATGTGCTGTCTGCTTTGAGAGTTTCTGTAATGTGAACATGCTGAGTTACGATGATTCTAATATACTTATGTTGTTAGAAAGAGTCGATTCTACAGTGGGAATCCTGTCAAGAAGATTTCTTAAATTGTATCTATTGATCACAGGTCGATCCTCACGGATCTGAAGTTTCTCCGACACAAACTGGCGAATTGACAAAGCCCATATTCGTCCCGCTTTATTACTAAATATTTTTATGCAGGCTATTTAAGTTAGTGGTGGAGGTTCCTTGATTCAGCTGGGCTCACAAGATCCCATAGTCGCATGCTCTACTCCGACCGACTAACCGACTTAAACATAAAGAAGTCATGAAAGCTCAAGTACTTGTTTCAGACTTCCTGCTTACTCTACATAGATACCACACATCGTTCTCGAAGTGTCGATGGGTTTTAAAGTTAAATGAAATTTCAAGAAAGTTTGCAACATTTAAAGCCTTTTCAAGAATGGTATGGCATGTCGATAGAAGTCACAAGATCCACAAGGATGGCAAAAATACAAGATGGCGAAGAGATTATGCTTGGTTGATGATCTCAGATTGCTCAAGATTACGATGTCAATATACAAGTATTCAAGGAACAAGCTCCAATTTAAAGTCAATATGATCACTATAAACATATTCACAAGAGAAAGTCAAGAGTTAGAGCTAAAGGACTAAAGATGAAGCATAGTATGCGAGGTTTAAAGTTTTGTAACTTGAGTGACTCCTTAGGGGGAGATTGTTGGAACACGAAAAGTGTCGGTAACTCCAAGTTGTAATCGTCTTAGCTCGTAGTTTATGTAATAATTAGATTAGTAATCTAGTCCGGCCCAAGACCCATGGGAAGCCCATTAGAACCCATGGGCCGGCCACTATAGAACCTATATAAGCCCCTCTCCTAGCCTTGGAGAGGGTTGGTTGTTCCATTGTTTCCATATTCCATCTTTATACAATTCATCCATTTTTCCATCCAATCTCTCTCTAACATCACAACCCACATCTCATTCTTGTTCTTGGTTTGATCATAAGATTACTTGAATTCTACAGAGACTAAAAGCTTAAGGCTATAAGGTCTTGTAGAAGGGCTTATTGGCTTTCTATAAAAGCCAATAAAAACTAAGGTTAATGACAAATAAGCTAAATAAAAAGAGCTGAAAAGAGGGTTTTGCACCAGGGGAGTTCTATAAAGAAAAAGGGGCTAAAAGCCAGCTTATTAATAAGCTGGCAAATGAGCTTAAAATTTTAAAGGAAGTTAAAACAGAATGGACAAAGTCCTAATGAGCTTATATTCAAAATTTTAAGGTCTAAAAAGAAGTTTAACAATCTGATAACTAAAAATGAAAATTAGCGGTTTTAACTATGAAAAATACTTACAAAAGTTGACAGGTTTTTAATTGACACAAGAGAAAACTTAAGACACTTAACCTATTATGTTTTGACACTAAAAAGGACTTAGAAACTTGACTCAAAAAGCAGGTTCAACAACATAAATCAATAAGCATGTTGTGCCAACGATTTTGTCACACAGTTTTCAAAGACAAATTTATAAAAACTATAAAAACAGCTTTTTAGGCACTTGAGACTTGAAAACCATTTAAAATCTACTCAAAAAGGGTGGTTAAAACTCACACCATAACCCAAAAGGATTTTGACCCAGAATGACCCATTTTGGCCCTTGCGCCAAACACTCCTTTAAGTTTTCTAAAGTTAAAATTTAAACTGAAAAGACAGGTTTTAAACCAAGAAACTTAAAAATAGCTGATAATAAATGAATGTTAAGCAGAGTTTAAGCAAAAAGGCAAAACACAATAAGCACTGAAATAAGCAAATGGATGTAAGCAATTTCAAGAGGCAATTAGCAGATTAACAAAAACTTGAAATAAGGCAATAGTAACAAAGACTAGTTCAATAAGCATAAAACACATATATAATAAGCAAACAAGCAGAAATAAAGCATACATAAGCTTGCTACAGTGAAAATGAAGAAATGAAGGAAATGGATTACAATACCACTTGGCTTAAACAAGGGTGATAAAAAGATTCTACAAGCTCTAGCTTGTATAAAACAAGCTAGTGAGAGTCCATAAGCACTTCCCTTGTTTGCTTAACATCCAGTTTAAGCCGAGGTACTTTTGGGGGTGATCTTTTTTTGATTTTTTTTATAATTTTTTTTAAATATTTAACATGTTAAAGAAAAAAGATTATGTAAGCTTATAAGAGAGTTTATGAGAGATTTTAAAACATAGTAAAGACTTGATATCAAAAAAGCTTAAAACAGATTTTTTGAAACAAACTTAAATTTCATTAACTTCAAAACATTACAATATTAAAATTTACACTATTAAAAGCTGATGAAAACCATACGAAGTTAAAATGACATACTCACAAGCGAGTTGCCCAATGTCTACAAAGACGGTCCTTTTTATTTATTTACTACCCGTAGGGAGATTCTAGGAGTGTATCCCTTGTGTTTCTTTGCTGAGGAGGCTTTAGCTTGTGCTTGTTGTGTGAGGTGAATCATAAGTTCATCTTAGCCCTTAATTATGCTTGGTGCTCAAGTCGAATTGATCATAGCCCTTCTTTTTAATATCCAATGAGTTGTTGCGGGATTGCCAAGCTGTCTTGGCAGCTTATGGGCTGTGGGAAGGTATGCGGGACGTTATGGGTTTTGTTGTTTTGTTTGCTAGGAAAGATCGTGGAGATGTTTGAATAGTGCCAAATAGTGTTGGCGGGAAAGAAGGGAGGGTGTCTGTTTGTTTTGTTATGTAGGGGAGAAGGTTTGGGGATTTGGCAAAATGAGTCCTCCAACTCAGATATATAGTTTGCAAATTCTGTCCCTTGTGGTACGAAGTTTGAAGGGATTGGTAGGATCAGTCCCTCAGGGTTATAAGGGGTTTTGCAAAGTTAGTCCCTAAAGGGACTAACGAAGTTTTGGTTAAAGGGTTGATGGTTAACATGTAGTTTGGGGGATTGGGCTTTTTGTGGTGTTTGGGCCGTATGTATCTTAAAAGGAAATTAGGCCTTTAAGTCTTCTAGTTATATACTAATGGGCTTTCCCGGCCCATTAGATGGGTTCGGGTGGGCCCATTAAGTATTCTTCATTTTCGGCATCGGTTTTGACTGTTGACTTTGTTGGGGTTGACTTTGACTTTTATTGACTCTGGCTTCGATTTGACTTTGGCTTTTCTACTCCGTGCTTGGTTTTGTCTATTTGTGCTTGATTTCTCGTCCTTTTCTCAGATATCCATTTCCTACATAAAATAAGTGAAAACAGAAATACAATGTATTTTTGGTTACGTTTTGGGTCATTAAGCAATTTTAATGGTGAAATGTATGTGTACTTAAACGCATACAAAATCCCCATATCTAACTACATTGCCGGGTCTCACACAATGTCTTATGATGTAAAGCACGTTTAGAAAACTAAGAATCTCGATCCCCCTCGACTAATAACCTCGAAAAGTAGCTAAGCGTTTGTCAAGGGAATTAAAGACTCATAAGTTTTGAAAAGCCCCCGCCTTTACCATTTTTTTAAAATATGTACTGTATTATCAATAACCATATTTTTTGTTCTTTTTCTTTTTCTCATTTTTTGTAGTTATCATATTTATGCTGCTACTTACCTTATTGACTTTTGTTATTTTATAACTCTTCATGGATCTTCAGAACACAAGATGCATTTTCGATCCGAGAATGTCACCAAAAAGGAATTAATTCATAGTCCACGACTTTTCAACTTTTTTCTCCAAACCTAGCTTAAACAAATATCACCGCTAATTATGTGTTAGTTGCTACATTACTCATATTTGCAACTTGGTAAACTTTTCACTCCCGTTTATTTATTATTCTTAAGAAGTTTTGTGCTATTGTGAAATTTCATTTGGTTCAATGTTTTGCAAAATTTTTTGCTTCACGTTCCACCCGGAGAGAATCATGGGTTAAAGGCTGAGATCATCCCATGTAGCAACCTTTCGTCTCGGCACACCCAAACCTTGCGGTTAAGTGACCGGCTTTTGACACCCAACAGAGACTAGTATCGGGACTCACGGACCATTAGTTTCAAATATCTTAGGTTTTTCGTAATATAGCTTTAATAAAATAGGTAATAGCGTTCAAAGCATATTTGGAAATTTAACAAAATGAGATCTTTGTTTTATTTAATTCGCACTTTAATTTTAAAAATTTATGCGATTGTAACCCCAATGACCTTTTAGAAGGCTGCAACATCGGTTGTGAGTCGGCAAGATGCACCAAAATTTTATCAGTCTCGGATTATTATTCTTACTATGGGCTTTCTTTAGAAGGCTGTAACTTCGGTTGTGAGCCGGCAAGATACAACAAACTTTTATCAGCCCACAGTTTATATATTTTTTTTCATTTTTTTTATATATATAGGGAAGACGTCTTTTTGAAAAATTCAAGTATAAATTTGAACTAAGGCTAAAGTTTTTGTATATTACTAACATAAAAAATTAGTTGATTTAAGTTAATTCTCCATAAGTAGCAGTATATTAAATTCAGGTTAGTGCTTATAGGAGAAAAAGCGTACAAAACTTACTCTCAGGCTCTTAGTTTTCCAAAATATTCTTGTTTAGCATTACCAAAACTCATACTTAACTCTATCATTTTCGTTCTTGGCGAATATTTGCGCAAAGTTAGTCTAAAAAGTTAAGGAACATGCTAGAGCTCTACTCGCTCGATCGGGTTTTAAATTTTACTCTTATTATTCCAAACAGGTAATCAACATTGTGACAATACACTTATTTTGTTTTTGATTAATATTTTTAAAAAATTTCATTTTTCTTTGAAATTTTAGTGGGTTAAATACGGGATTACGTGAAAAACAAACGGCTGCAGGACATTCAATCGAGATCCCCCCATACTAGATGAACATTGTCCTCAATGTTTTACGTAGGGTTTTACGGTAAATCTAAGCCATTTTATTATGTATGCTTTAAAGATAATCGTTAGTCGATAGATGTGGATATCGGATTCCTAAAATGAAGCGTGGATGTGAAGCTCTTGTGAAATCGTGGAACAAAAACCTGCAAAGCACGAGGAGCTTCAAAATCCGGGACATCCTGGACAATATAACACAAAACACAAAACATGGAAAAGGAAAGAGGCAAGCTTCCTCATAAAAAAACACTTATTCATTACTACTAAGCTAGCATACTACTACTAGGATCAAACTAGGATAAAGCAGGGGGTGCCTCCCACGAAGGCTTGTTTAGGACTAACTTGCTTGAACCAATCCCCGAATTTAAGTGTCTTTACGAAGGTTTGGAGATCCGGGATATCCTTAGCAGGGACATCCCCTCCAAAATAGTGCTTCAGACGATGACCATTTACTTTGAAGTTTGGCCCGGAGTTTTGGGATAACTCAACGGTGCCATACGGAAAGACTTGAACAATGGTAAATGGTCCAGACCAATGGGATTTCAAAAATTGACGGAGGAAAATTTTCAATCTTGTGTTAAGAGGAGACTTGATCACGACGTGAAAACGCGGGATTTTTGAGCTTGCGTCATGGATCCTCCTTAGTTCCTTCTCTTTGTTAAATCATAAAGAATTTTCATAGGCTTGATCACGCAGTTCATTTAATTCATTAAGTTGAACTTTGCGTTGATCACCCGCGGTTTTGAGATCAAAATTTGCATGCTTAAGGGCCCAGTAGGCTTTGTGCTCCAACTCAATCGGTAGATGACATGCTTTTCCATATACAAGCTTGTACGGAGTGTACTCGATGGGTGTTTTGTACGCTTGTTACGGAAAGGGGGGGGCCCAATGGAGAGCGTCATCGTTTGTCCGACCATGAGCACGATGTTTGCCCACTGTTCCTTTAAAGAACTTCTTTTTAAGGCCACGATGAGTGATCCATATTTATGCATGACCCTTTGCTAATGGTCATTTGCAAAAATATGTGTATTCCCGGTTACTGATGATGGCCCCGTAGGGTGGCACCGAATCTGGCAAGAGAGATTTAAGGAAATTTGCAAACTACTCGGGCAACGTTTGTGGGTGAAGCGCTTTGCTTCATTCCATATTGGACAGGTCATCGTACAGCCACAAGTATGTATTTGTTTCCTTTTGATGATAGGAATGGTCCTATGAAGTCTATGCCCAACGTCAAAGAGTTCACAAAACTTGGATTGAATTTTGAGGACATCTCATCCCTTTGTAAAAATTTTCCTTGTACGTTGTACGAGTCGCAATTTTTACAACTCGTGGAGCATCTCTTGTTAATTGTAGGCAAAAGAATCCGGCGTCAAGATCCTCTTTTGGCGGTTGAGATTATGCACCAATGATGTCCCCCGGTGGGTCCATTGTGGCAAGCTTCGAGAATGTCGAGAGCTTCTTTGCCGTGCACACACCGCCGGATCACTTGATCCACACAGATTTTGAACAAGAAGGGGGTCATCCCAAAAGTAGTGTTTTACATCTTTGAAAAACTTGTTTTTCTACTGGGATGACATTCCCTTGACAATGAAATTCCCCGATGGTAGTTTGCACGAAATATGCAAACCAAGGTGGGTCGTACTATCAACACGAAGAGGGCACCGAGTTCCAAGAGTTTCGAGAGGAAATGTGTTTCTGTGATTTCCTTGTTCTCGAGTTTTCTTGATGAATGGGTTCTCTACCTCTGGATACGATGATCGGCGGCCAGATTCTCTGATCCTTTTTTTGTCTCGGAAGATATCATCGAATTCTTAGAGCAAAAGGATCCACCGCTAATCAGTCTTGTTTAGCATCCTTTTAGTGAAGATATACTTTTATAGCAGATATGGTCAGTATACTCTCTGCTTTTTGGACAAAACGTTGTCATGACCAGAATTTCTCAAAAGCGTTGACTACGGCAAGTATTCTTTATTCAGTCGTAGTGTAGTAGTATGCTTGGATCTTCGGTCATTGTTTTGCTGGATAGTAAATTGGCTTTTGTGGAAAGATTGTTTTTTCGTTATTGCCCTTGGACTGCCCACAATTGCACAATGTCACTTGAATCACTATGAGTTCGAAAGGCAAGTCCCAGTCGGGAGACAATCAAAATTGGTGCTCGGTCTCTCACTTTCTTTTAGTTGTATTAAAGGTTACGATACACTCTTTTGAGAGAAATATTGGAGCTCTTTTCAAGCAGGTGAGTCATGGGCAGGCTTAATTAAAAATTTTTGAAAAGTCTTGTATGAAACGTCGGTAAAAACCGGCATGCCCAAGAAAACTATGGACACCTTTCACAGTAGTCGTGTGGGGAGCCTTAGCCGATACTGTTAACTTTAGCTCGGTCGACCTAATCTCCCGACTTGGTGATTTTGTGTCAAGAACAATGCCTTCTTTTAAACATTAAAGGCTTTTCTCCCAGTTTGGGCCAAATGGTGTTTCACACCGTTATTACATTTTTTAAAAATGGGACATGAGAATGTAGAGAGGTAATCCCGAAGACTGAAAAGTCATCCATAAACACTTCCATTGTTTTTTCAATCTTTGTCATGGAAGTTTTACACATCTATTACAATCATTGAAACGGTGCCAGGTGCATTGCATAGCCCAAAAAGGCAATGCGGCGATGCATATGTTCCGTGTTTTATGGGCAAGTATATGTTTCTTTTCTTGGTCCTTTGGGGTCTGATGGGAATATGAAAATAACCGAGAAGCCCTCGATGGAAACGTAGTATTGATTTTCCGCGCAGTCTTTTCGAGCATTTGAGTCCTATGAAGGGCAATGGAAAGTGGTCCTTTCGGGTAGCTTTATTCAACTTTCTATAGTCAATGCTTTATCTCTCTACCCTGTGACCAATCGAGTCGGTATTAAATCATTTCATCCATTTTGTTCGACAAGTCATGCCACCCTTTTTCGGTTACACTGTGCACCGGCTTACCCTATGGGATGTCAGAGATCGGATAAATTAATCGGCGTTCGTCGAGAAGTTTTTCAACTTCTTTTTTGGGATTGACGTCATGGATTTCGATTTACCCGTTTGATGTGAATACGTTGGTTCGTATAGTTCCTCTTCCTTGAGAATTTTGTTGGGTACAAAACTCTGGGTCAATACCTTGATATCTGAAAGTTAGTTTCCAAGCGATGGCTCGCTTGTGGGACTTTAGAACCTCGATCAGAGCGGCCTTTTCCTCATTCTTTAAATCTTTTGCAATTATGACGGGCAACTTGTCGTTACCTTCCAAAAATGCATATTCTAAATGAGGTGGCAAGTCCTTGAGTTCAACCTCAGGGGGCTCATTAACTGAAGATTTTTCATTGTTTGCTTCACAAATTTTAAGATCTTTTCGAGTTTCTGGAAAATAATTTCCTTGAAGAGGTGGTGAAGGATCACTATTAAGAATTGCTTCGAGGAGAAGAATGTCCCCATCAGGGTCATAATATGTTGGATCAACTTCCAGTGAAGTTGGATCATCCTCTATAGCAAGAAAAGAGTCGGCTTCTTCGAAAAGGAGAAAATCACTGTCCCCAAATGGAGTTAAAGTCGGAGAAGAAGTAGAAACGATTGGATCATAGTAGGGAGTGGGATTGCCACTCGAGATCACATTTGAGAATCCAAGAACTTCTTGAGAGTATTCTTCACAAGCCATATCAATGACGTCAATTCGGTTTGCCGTCATATGATTGTAATTAGTCGTGTATCTCGAAGTTTGGTCCAGATTAAATGTGATGGCCTCTCTGCCAACACGAAGGGTTATTTCACCTTCGTATACATCTATCAATGCACGACTGGTCTTTAAGAAACTCCTCCTGAGAATTAAAGGTACTCGGGGGTCTGGCTCAAAATCTACGACCACGAAATCTGCTGGAAATTGGAACTTTCCCACCGTTACATAGACGTCTTCGGCGATACCGATTGGTTCAGAGATCGAACGGTCCGCTAGTTCTAGCGTCATGCAAGTCGGGGTTAGTTCGGGAAGAGAGAGATTTTTCCATACGGAATATGGCATAAGATTAATGCTTGCGCCGAGATCGGCCAAGGCGTTGCATGTATTAATCCCGGAGAATTCACATGGAATAAGAAATCGGCCAGGGTCTCCAAGTTTTTTCGGTAACTTGTTGAGGATGACCGCTGAGCAATTCTCGTTCAATGGAGTTCTAGCCATTTCACTCAACTTTTCTTTGTTTCCGATTAAAGTTTTTAGAGTCGAGGCGAATTTTGGCATAAGCATCAAGGCATCCGTAAAGCTAATTTCGAAACTCAAATCTCTAAAGATTTCGTAGAATTTCTCAATTTGGTCGTTAGCTTTTTCACGACGTCTTTCATCATTTCTTCTTGAAGGAAATGGAATTGATGTTTGGTTAGGCATTGAAGCACTAACTGGAGCATTTCGGGCTTAGAGATTGATTCATGATGGACAACAGGAGACAACGGAGCTGGTTGGGACGTCTTCGGTGCTTCGTTATTAGTAGGAAGGGCATGTGACTTGTGACCACGATCGCACGTTCCATTCTTTTGGAGGGAGTGCAATAATCATTGCTCCTCTCTTTAGGTGAGAAGAAGTTAAGAAGAAGGTAAGTAGTAAAGAAAAGCCCCTCCGCTCTCGCCCCCCATGCAAAGTGATTAAAGAAGATATGTAAGAAGAGAATGGAGATGAGAAGTTGATAGGTGGAGAAAGATGAAAAGAGAAGATTAGTATTAATAAGAAAAGAAAAGGAAGGAAAGTAAAGTAATTTATGGAAGATTGAAGAAGTAAGGAAGTTGAAGAAGAGAAAGAAAGTAAAAGACCCTCAGTTTAGAATAGAAAGGATGTATAATAGGAAAACAGAAGATAATTTCAGATGTAGAAGTAGTAATTGATATATAGAAGTTAAAGTAATTAGCTATGTTATGTTAGAAAGTATGTCTTTTTAGGGATTTAAAAAAATTAGTGTTATGTGAGGTAATGTATTATTTGTAGTAATAGGTAAAATGTGGGTATGGTTTTGAGGATTGTATTTGATTGTTTTTTAGAGTAATTAGGAATAGTGGGGGGAGGGGTTTCGGGGGGGGGTGGTCCCCCCTGAAATTTTGTAAAGAAAAAACAACGCCAATGTCGAATTGTGGTATACCTTTTCAAGTCCCATCTTTCGGGGCGTGTTAGTAAACATTGTTATGTTTATAGGGTGAGTTCCCGAAAAAGTAAGGGAGAGTTCCGCGAAAAGTAGAAGGGGCTGTGTGGGGTAGGTGGGGGGTATTGGAAGTAGTGTAGGTGACAAATTTGGAAAACGCATTGCCTTTGTCCGGTTGATGATTAGTCAATTGATTTCTGCATGTTTTGACCTTGGAGTTTTTCATGTTCCTTATTCACAAGCATCATTAGTTTTACGTATAGGCTTGGAAAATCTCCTTTTGATACACCTGGAATTTGAGGAGCGGAGCTTGATAGGCGGGAGCTTGATAAGCAGGGGGTGAGGTTGAAAAACTTAGGTCATAGATTATTTATTTGATTTGACCCTTGATGAAGGGGGTGTTGGTATGTGATAGTTGATTGAAATTTCCCTGGTTTTGGTTGTAAAGATATCGGATTGTTTCCTTGATTTTGCACATTATGATTGTTTTGAACGGGAGGGGAAATACAGGTGGGGGAGGTTATCTGATATTTGATTTGAAATCGGGGTCGATAACGAGTGTTTCTGACTCGCGCGATCTCACCCCTTAATATATACCAATAAATATAAACATTTATAAGTATACAACAAGGGTTAAAATCCGCGAGATCAATAAATCCGGAAGCGACGTTAGGTGTCCTCGGGCTTGTTATGTCCAAGAGGCTTGAATGGAAAAAATTTTTCGAATTACGGCATTGATGATTAGATGATTGAATGACAAAGATTTGGATATGATTGTGGCACTAAACTAATAGCTAATGCACTCATAAATAAGCAATGGAAAATAAGCTTTAGAACAAGATAAAAGCTAGAAATAGTAAAAACACTTTTAAAACTTTTAACTCTAAACACAAATAAGCTCAATAATACTTAAGACAAATCAAATAAGCTAAACTAACTCTAATAAAGCATATTCAAAAAGCTATTAAAGCTAAATAACAGGAGAAGAACTCAGCTGTACTAACTACAGTACTAACGGTATACTAACAGTATTAATTGGAGTTAGTACTGTAGCTTAAGTTGTAACTGCTAGGTTTACTAATAACAAATTAAACAAGAAGAAAGCAAATAAGCTTATAACAGATATATTACCGTAACCTAATAGCACTTTAGGAATAAGAATATAGCAACTAAGATAAAAACTAGAATGGAAATTAAGCTAAAATAAAAAGGATAACCCCTAAATCGTGCGAAATTAGAACCTTAATATGGACCTTATTCTCACCATATCGTCTCTTTAGGAAAGGATTTCAAACTAATTGTGGTCTAAACCGGGTTTACTTTATATGAATAAGACATTAATTTATTTGTCACAAATAATAATAATAAAATCTTTAGAGGATTTAGGAATAAGGGAGCGTAAAGTAGCTATGCATACACAATTAGCATTTATGAGTAGTGTTAGCATCATAACTTGTATTTAGCAATGATTTCGTTTTAAGCTTGGTTTGGGGCAAGTAAAAAATCAAGGACGATGAATTTTTCCTTTTAGTGCTCTTGTTCCGTGATCCTTAAAGTTATGATATGTATGAATAATAATTATAAATGCATAAAAATGGTAAAACGGGGAGCTTTTCAAAACTAGTGATTTCTTAATCCCCTTAGATGAACACTTAGCTACTTTTTGAGGTAATTAGTCTAAGGGGATTGAAATTTTTGGTTTTCTAAGTGTGTTTATGACATTGCGTGAGGACACAACAATAGCTTAGTATGGGGGATTTTGGTATGTGCTTAAATACACATACCTTTTACCTAATAAAAAGAGCTAAAAAGACCAATAATGACCAATAATACATGAAAAATACATTGTATTCGTTTGTATTGTAAATTGTGTCTTGCAGGTACGGATATTAAATAAAAGGATAAAAAACAAAGGCAAAGCGGACAAAACCAATCACGGGAATGGAAAAAGCACAAAAATCTGAAGCCGAAAGCGTACCTATCTTCTATGGACTAATTCGGGCCCACTTAATGGACCGGGTTAACCCATTAAGACTTAAGCTATAATAATATACCATAGCCCTTTTATAAACCTGTAATCCAAATCCATAAATCCCTGGCCCAATTCATCCCAAGTCAAAGCCCAACCCACACCCGGTCAAAGTCTTAATTATAAACCTTGGTCAAAACTTACTGTATATCTTTTCCCTTTTGTTCCCTCAATTTTCACCCTGCAACGAAATCAAACAGGGTAAAATCCTATTCACCCTCACACACGCTCCCATCCTTTCTAGAAGCATAAGCCTAACACATCTGATAACTCATTTAGCCACGCTGGCAATCCCCTATCATATTATTGGCTTAGAGGACATGGAATTGATCAAGGGCTCATATTGATAGATTCAAAGTTTTTTAAAGATCAAGGGTTATGAATGGATTAAAGGGGAGCGTCCTGAAGGCCTAGAAGGTTCACCTCCTCACTATAAATAGGAGGCAAAATCACACAGAAGAGGGCATCTAGAGTAGGAGTAGGAGTAGAGTAGTTTAGTAGCTTATTAATAGCTTATTTTAGCTTATTGTCTTTCATTTGATGTAATTTACTTTTCAAAAGCTTGTAATCACTTTCAGTTTTAATAAAATTTAAATTTCATTTATATCGTGCCTTAAATTCTGTTTTACTTATAAGCAATTATGGTTTAAAATATCCTAATAAGCTCTTATAAGCTCTCAATTTTTTCTAATCTATCTCTTATTAAGCTAAGCTTGTTTTAAGCTTAACTTAATAAGCTCATTACTCTGATTACTTACAATATGGTCTTAACAAGTTGTTTGGATGATAAGCCAAAAAGGGATGGGCTTATAGGTTTCATACCAGCTTATCTCTGATAAGCTGGAGCTAGTAGAATAGCTCTAAGAGCATAATTAGTCCTTGTTTAAGCAAAGGACAATAGTATGTTCACTTTTACTTTTTAGCTCATTTATCCTTTTTAGCTTATTAACTGCTTATTTATGCTAATCTAATTCTCTACTTTAGCAATGCTTATTCTGTCTTTTAATTAGCCTTTAATATGTCTTGTCTGTAGTTTTAAATTAGTTAGTGTATGTTCTAGTTAAAATGTCCATTTTAAGTCATAATAGCTTATTTGTTTAGCTATTCATTTAGTGCTTACTTCCTTCTAGATGTTTTTTGTTATTTGTACATCATTTGTATTGATATTTATTCTGTTTTCATTAAAAAAGAAGCTTTCTTTTTATAATCTGTTTTTTAGTTTTAAATGGTTTTTTAAAAGTTTAAAGGGTGTTTTGGGATAAGCAGACTTAAATATGTTAAGAACTTGCTGGGTTATTTTTAGCTCCGTAAATCAGTTTCTAACAAGCTCATATTTAGTCTACAATCTAGTTTTTATAAGCTTGAAATTGGTTTTGTTAAGTTTTGAAGTTTGTTTTATCCTAAATTCAAGTCTGTTAGGTTCATAAGTTGTTCAAACAGCTAATGGGTAAATTTTTGTACTTAAGGTATGGTTTTTATGGTTAAATTGAACCTCTATTTGCATCATTGCATTGTACTCTTTGAGTACCTTACTTTGGAAAAGTTTTTTTTAAAAACTTTGGTTCAAATCCAGTCAAATAGTTTTAGCTTTTAAAGATTCAGTAATGCAGATAAATTGTGGTTAGGATTTAGCTTATCTTTGGTTAAATTTTGTTTAAATTAGCTTATTGTGGTCCAAAGTTAATCGGTTTTAAGTTTTTTTTATGTCAATTTGATTTTTGAGTCTTAGTTTTTAGCTGCCAAAAGTGTCATTTCATAAAAAAGCCAAAAATAGAAGTGTGGTCTGTCATTTTTAATTGCCCTTTTCTAGCTTATTACCTTTAATGTTTTGCTTGAATTAAGCTTATTTGAGTTTATTGAGTTTAGAGCTTAATCTATTTTTGGTTTGTGATTTGCTTCTTTTTCTAGGTGAATAAATAATTAATATATTATAAATATAATACTACTTATATAACCTAAAAACAATTCAAGTTACCCTTGAAAAGTTTAAAAGAAAGACAATCAAAAAAAATCCGAGGAGTATGATATTCCCGGGTCGTTTATCCCCAACGAGGCTGGACTTGAAAATCGGTATAGTCGGAAAGTTGGAATTTGAATGATATTAATGATTAAGGGGATTAGAAAGCTAAATTATCTACTAATATGCAAAAACGATTAAGAAAAACCTAAAAATTATGAAAAAAAACAAAAAAAACGAGAGCACGAGCCCCGAACAAGGGGTCTAAATTCTTAAAAATTAACCCTACAAAGAATTTTACTTCTAATTCTATCTATGTGACTTAAAATGAGAATATAAAAGACTAGACTAAAAAAACCGAGCTAAAACGAGCTCAACAAAATTGAGAAAACAAAACGGGGTCGAGAACCCGTTCTTTAAAAAGTAAAATTTTGCAAAAACGACCCTACAAAAGATTTTCTATTTTTCCTAAGTGAAGACTGATAAAATAAAATTTTCTAAAATAAGAAAAATATTTTTTTGGTTTTTTATTTAATTTATTATAATTAATAAAACTGTTTAAAAGAAAATAAATGAATAAAAAAATCAAAACGATTTAAAAAATTCTGAAAAATTACAGAAAAATAAGTTAAACTATAAAGATCCTATGAAAAAAATCTAAAACTAAAAAACAACTTAATAAATAAGCTGTATAGAGCGTTAAAAAAGTGCTATGGGCTTAAAGGCTAAAAAATGGGCTTATATAATAAATGAAACAAACCTCTACCGGATGAGCTATTGTAGCACAGCGGTAGAGGTGTTGTTATAAAAGTGTTGGTAGATGGGGTTGAGGTCCCGAGTTCGAGTCTTGCTCACTTGGAGTCTCCCCTAATCCCAACACTTTTATTTTTCATTTTTTTACAACTTTTTGAAAAAGCTAAAATTAAGCAACTTTAAAAAAGGAGAAATTTTTGTAACTTGCAAATAAGCACGAAATAAGCACAAACAGATGGCAGTAGTAAGTTTTTAAACTAAGGAATGCTAAACAAACTGCTAGGGAAGACTAAGCTAAGGCTAAGCTAAATAAGCAAAAACATAAGGCCTACTACCCCTAATAAGCATTAATAAACATAAATAAGCTAATTAGAACATACAGAAAACTTAAAAGGCAAATAAACTGGTAGAATGAGCTATACTACACTAAGGCACTAAATGACTTAACTGCTAAGCTACTTAAAGAACAAATAAGCCAAAGAGAAAATTGAAATAAGCACAAACATACTATGTTCCTAACCTAATAAGCTAGTGGAACAAAGAAAATAAGCAAGCAATAAGCCAATAAGCTGAAGAAAAGCAAGGCAGTACTAACATGGAGTTAGTACTGCTAGACTTTGAAAAAGCTCAATAAGCACTTAAAATTCTTTTGGTTTCCATTCAAGAAAAATGGGCTTTTGCAGCCTTATAAATAAGCAAGTAGATAAGCTTAAAATTAAAAAAGCAAGTAAAAACAAATAGAGACCACCTACAAATGAGCTTATGTTCATGTTTTTAACAGCTAAAAACAATTTAAAGCTGCTGATAATTGGATTTAAAAAAGGGCAGTTTTAACTAAAAAAAAACTTGACAAGGGTGACAGATTTTGACTCTAACAAAGATAACTAAAAGGACATTTTATCTACTGAATTTGACACATAAAAGAGGACTCATAACAAGACTCAAGAGCAGGTTCAAAAATCTAAATCAAATGGACACTTTATATCACTTCTGTCAACACAGATTCAAAGGTCCATTTAGGGAAGACTCAAAATCAAACTTTAAACCTTAAAAATCTTTGAAAGCAGTTAAAAAAATACTAAAAGATGTTTGTTAAAGTGACACAAGAAACCCAAATGGGTTTTTAACTGTTTTGACCATTTTGGGGTGTTATGCCAAACACCCCTTAAGTTTTCTAAAGTTAAAATTTAAACTAAAAAGACAGGTTTTAAACCAAGAAACTTAAAAACAGATGATAATAAATGAATGTTAAGCAGAGTTAAGCAAAAAGGCAACACACAATAAGCACTGAAATAAGCAAATGGATGTAAGCAGTTTCAAGAGGCAATTTAGGCAGACTTAAACAAAACTTGAAATAAAGGCAAATAAGTAACAAAGACAGTCAAATAAGCATAAAACACATATAAATAAGCAAAACAAGCAGAAATAAGCACTACATAAGCATTGCTACAGTGAAAATAAGAAAATGAAGGAAAATGGACTTACAATACCCTTTGCTCAAAACAAGGGTGATAAAAAGATTCTACAAGCTCTAGCTTGCATAAAACAAGCTAGTGAGAGTCCATAAGCACTTCCCTTGTTTGCTTATCATCCAGTTTAAGCTGAGGTACTTTTGGGGGTGATCTTTTTTTTGAATTTTTTTTATAATTTTTTTTTCTTAAATATTTAACATGTTAAAGAAAAACAGATTATGTGAGCTTATAAGAGAGTTTATGAGAGATTTTAAAACATAGTAAAGACTTGATATCAAAAGAGCTTAAAACAGATTTTTAGAAACAAACTCAAATTTCATTAACTTCAAAACATTACAATATTAAAATTTACACTATTAAAAGCTGATGAAAACTACTAAGTTAAAATGACTACTAAAAGCTAGATGCCCAATGGCTACAAGAGGTCCTATATTTATACTACTCGTAGGAAGATTCTAGGAGGTGTATCCCTTGTGCTTCTTTGCTGAGGAGGCTTTAGCTTGTGCTTGTTGTGTGAGGTGAAATCATAAGTTCATCTTAGCCATTAAATTTCCTTTGAGCCCAAGGTGAATGATCTACACCGTTGATCTTTGTTGGCCAATGGTTGTACTTAGGATTGCCAGCTTGGCCTTGTTGGTTTGTGAGGTGGGGGAGAGTGGTGGTGACATTTTTGGCTGGAGGTGAACAGTGGTCGAGGAGGGGGACAGGGAAGCGTGAACAGTGGGGTTTGGTTTGGGCGGGAAAATTTGTTATAACGGGAGTGTGTGTAACAGGGGTGAAGGTTTGGGTAAATAACATAAATGGCCCCTAAAAGTTATAAGTTAAATTGCAACTTAAGTCCATGTGGTGTGAAAACTTTGGGCAGTTGGCAACTTTGACCCTCAAACGTTATATGGGGTTTTGCAAAGTTAGTCCCTAAAGGGACTAACGAAGTTATGGTTAAAGGGTTGATGGTTAACGGGCAGTTTGGGGGATTGGGCTTTTTGTGGTGTTTGGGCCGTATGTATCATAAAAGGAAATTGGGCCTTTAAGTCTTCTAGTTATATACTAATGGGCTTTCCCGGCCCATTAGATGGGTTCGGGTGGGCCCATTAAGTATTCTTCATTTTCGGCATCGGTTTTGACTGTTGACTTTGTCGGGGTTGACTTTGACTTTTGAATGAATTAAGCCTTTAGAAAAACTTAAGAATCTTGATCCCCCTGACTAATAACCTGAAATGTAGCTAAGCGTTTCGTCAAGTAGGGAATTAAAGAAATCAATAGCTTCAACAAGCCATGTTTTTACCATTTTTAATATATACACTAACTACCACTAATATTTTTGTATTTTTCATTTTAAGCAACTACTAACTTATTTGACTCTCGTTATTTTTCATTTGGGATCATAGAATAAGATTCATCGTTCCCGACTTTTCACTTATTCTAAAACAAGCTTAAAACAAAATCACCGTTAATTATGAGTTAAGATGCTAACACTACTCATATTTGCAACTTGTAAAACTTTTCAGCTCCGAACAATTTATTATATTTAAGTGTATGTGCATATGGTGATTTCAATTTGGATCAATGTTTTGCAAATTCATGCTTCAGTTCCCACCGAGAATTTATGAGTTTGACGGCGAGATTCATCCATGTAGCGTTTATCGTCGGGCACATTCCAACCTTGCGGGTAAGGGAACTATGCTTTTGGACCACCTCACGAGGGACTAGTATCGGGACTCACAGACTTAGTTTCAAAGACTAGTAGATGTCTTGTAGTACATAGCTTATAATAATTAGAATAGCAAAAAAAGGGGGGTTTTTTTTTTTTTTTTTCCAAAGCATATTTGAATTTAACAAAAAAAAATCTATTTATTAATTCACACTTAATATTAAACATTTATGCAATTGTAACCCTCGACCTTTTAGAAGGCTGCAACATCGGTTGTGAGCCGGCAAGATGCAGCAAACTTTTATCAGTCTCGGATTTTTATTCTTACTATGGGCTTTCTTTAGAAGGCTTGTAACATCGGTTGTGAGCCGGCAAGATGCAGCAAACTTTTATCAGCCCACAGTTTATATTTATTATATATATATATATATATCTATATATATATCTATAATATTATATTATATATTATATATATGATATAGGGCGACGTCTTTTTGAGGAATTCAAGTATAAACTTTGAATAAGGCTCTTAATAGTTTTGGCTATATACTACATAAAAAATTAGTTGATTTAAGTTTTACTCTCAAAAGTAGCCGTATATTAATAGGGTAAGTGCTTATGGGAGAAAAGCGACAAATTACACATATGAGTCTTTAAGATTTCCAAATAATCAATTGTTTAGCAATCCAACTCATACTTAACTTCTATATCATTTTTTTCGTTCTTCGCGGCTATTCGCGAACGCTAGTCTCACAACGTTAAGAAAAAGATAGAGCTCACCGCTTATAGAGGTCAAAATTTACTCTTATTCTACCCAGCAGGAAAGTCAAAATTGTGACAAAACACTTATTTTATTTTTGAAAATTTTTAAATTTTTTCATTTTTTTTTGAAATTTTGTGGTTTTAATAACAGGGATTCATGAAAACAACGGCTGCACAGGATAATTAAATCGAAGATCCCCTACTAGACTGAAAACATTGTCCTCACGTTTTTTCGAGGGTTTATAGTAAATACTAAGTGTTTAATAAGTATGCTTTCAAGATAAACGTTAGGTCGATAAGATTTGGATATGGATTCCAAAATGAAGCTGAGGGATGTGAAGCTCTTGTGATCGAAGAGACAAAAACCGCGTGAGTTCGAGACGGCTTAAAATTCAAAGCATCTGGACAATATAGACAAAAACACAAAACACGAGAAAAGGAAAGAGGCAAGCCTCCTCACAACAACTAAACACTTATTCATTACTACATAACATAACTATGGATAAACTAGAATAAGCATGGGGTGCCTCCCACGAAGCGCTTATTTAGGGTCACTAAGCTTGACCCAATCCCCGAATTTAATTGTCCTTAGGGAAGGTTTGGGATCCACGGGAAATATCCATAGCAGGGACATCCCTTAAAATAGTGCTTCAACGATGATCATTTTATTTGAAGTTTGGCCTGGAGTTTTGGGATAACCGTACAAAAAAAAACAGGGGGGTGCATCCGGAAAAGACTTGGAATAATGGTAAATGGCTTGACCAGCGGGATTTTCAAACTTGCGGAAGAAAGAAAATTTTCAATCTTGAGTTAAAGAGGAGGACTTGATCACCGATGTTGAAAACGCGGTTTTTGATCTTTGCGTCATGAATCCTCTTAGTTTTCTCTTTGTAAATCAAAGAATTTTCATAGGCTTGATAACGCAGTTCATTTATTTCATTAAGTTGAACTTTGCCTTGATCACCCGGGTGTTTGAGATCAACGTTTGCATGTTACGGTTCCTAGTAGGCTTTGTGCTCTAACTCATCGGCAAAATGACATGTTTCCATAAAAGCTTGTTACAGGAGTGCACCGATAGGTAGTTTTTGTACGCTGTACGGAAGGCCCAGAGAGCGTCATCCAGTTTGTTCGACCAAGAGGCACAGTTCTAACCCACTATCCTTTCAAGAATTCTTTTTAAGCCACGATTCGATACCTCAACTTGCCCACTTGTCTGTGGGTGATACGCGGTGGAGAGACGATGAGTGACTGTCTTTAAGCCGGTCCTTTGCAAATGGTCATTGCAAAAAATGTTGTTCCACGATCACAGAGAATGGCTGAGGGGCACCGAATCTGGCAAAGAGAGATTTAAGAAATTTGCAAACAACTGGGTTTGTCGTTGGTGGGGTGCGCATTCGCCTTAACTATTTTGACAGGTAATCGACGAGCCACAAGCTATGTATTAGTTTCTTTGATGATGGAAACGGTCCCATGACGTCTGTGTGTCCCCAAACATCAAAGATTTCACAAACTTAGATGGAATTTTGAGGCATCCCATCCCTTTGTGAAATTTTTCCTTGTCGTTGGCACGAGTCGTAATTTTTAACCAACTTGTGTGCATCTTTGTAAATTGTAGGCCAAAAGAATCCTGATCAAAGACCTTTTTGGCGGTGAGGATTTGAAACATGATGTCCCCGATGGGTCATTTGTGGCAAGCTTCGAGAATTCGAGAGCTTCTTTGCCGTGCACACGAGCGCCGCCTCACTTGTTCCGCATTATTTTGAACATGAGGGTCACCCAGAAGTAGTGTTTTACATCTTTGAAAAACTAGTTTTTTGTTGGGATGACATTCCCTTGACAATGAAATTCCTCGCATGGTAGTTTGCGAAATTTGCAAACCATGGGGTACTATCAACACGAAGAGCAACCAATCCAAGAGTTTCGAGGGGAAATGTTTCTGTGATTTCCTTGTTCTCGTGTTTATCTTGATGAGGGTTCTCATGTCTTGATAAAGATGACGCGATGCGGCCAGGATTCTCTGCTGCCTTTTTTGTCTCGGATGATAACATCGAATTCTTGGAGCAAAAGGATCACGCATCAGTCTTAGCTTAGCCATCCTTGTTAGTGAAGGATACTTTTATAGCAGATATGGTCAGTATACACTATGTCTTTGGACCAAAACGAGATATGACTGAAATTTCTCAAAGCGTACACTACGGCAAGCAATTCTTTTTAAAGGTCTTAGTGTAGTGTGCTTGAGATTTCGGTCATTGTTTTTGTTGGCATAGTGAATTGGTTGGAACTGTTGTTTTTTCGCTGCCCTAGGACTGCCCTATCCCCCATAATTGCCCAAAAGTCACTTGCATCAACACATGAGTTCGAAGGGCAAAGTCCCAGTCGGGAGGCAATCAAAATTGAGCCATCGGTCACTTTTCGTTAAGTTGTTTTAAAGGATTCGATTACACTCTTTTTGAGAAGAAAATGGAGTCTCTTTTTCAATGCAGGTGAGTCATTAGGCGGTGGGCTATTTTTGAGAAGTCTTGTATGAAACGTCGGCTATAAAAAACCTGGCTCATGCCAAGAAAACTACGGATACCTTTCACAGTTAGTCGGGTGAGGGAGCTTTGGCGTAACGTCAACTTTAGCTTTCGGTCGACTCAATTCGACTTAGGATTTTGTGTCCAAGAACAATGCCTTCTCTTCACATAATGGCTTTTTCTCCCAGTATAGGTCCAATTGGTGTCTTAACGTTTTTACATTTTTTCCAAATGGGATAGGCATGTAGAGGAATGGATCCCGACGATGAAAAGTCATCCATAAACACTTCCATTGTTTTTTCAATTCATGTCATGAAAGGATTTGGCCATATACATGTTGTTTGAAGTTGCAAGGTGCATTGGATGCCATAAGGCATGCAGCGATAAGCAAACGTTCCGTATAGGCAATTAAATGTTGTCTTTTCTTGGTCCTTTGGGTCTATGGGAATCTGAAAATACCGAGAGAAGAGAGAAGCCAACAAGGAAACAATAGTATTGATTTCCAAAACGAGTCTTGGAGCATTTGATCCATGAAGGGCAATGGAAAGTGGTCCTTTCGGGTAGCTTCATTCAACTTTCTATAGTCAATGCATACTCTCCACCCTAGGTGACCAATCGGATCAGTCGGTATTAAATCTTTTTCATCATTTTATGACGAGATATGCACCTTTTTCCGGTACACAGTGCACGGGCTTTACCCATGACTGTCAGAGATCGGATAAATTAATCCGGCGTCAAGAAGTTTTTCAACCTCTTTTTTGATGACGTCATGGATTTTCGGATTTACCCGCCTTTGATGCTGTAACTGTCGGTTCGTAGTCCTCTACCCGAGAATTTTATGGGTACAAAAACTCTGGGTCAAATACCAATCTTAATATTTGTACGTTTCTTAAGCGATGGCTCGCTTGTGGGACTTTAGAACCTCGATCAGAGCGGCCTTTTCCTCATTCTTTAAATCTTTTGCAGTTATGACGGGCAACTTGTTGTTACCTTCAAAATGCTATATTCTAATGAGGGTGGCAAGACCTTTGAGTTCAACCTCAGAGGCCCTTATTTTATGAAAGATTTTTCATTGTTTGCTTCAAAATTTTAACGATCTTTTGGATTTTCTAAAATAATTCCTTGATTGGGAATAGGGGCTGTGATGTGATCACTATTAAGAATTGCTTCGAGGAGGAAAGAATGTGCCATCAGGGTCATAATGACGTTTGGCGATCAACTTCCGATGATGTTGGATATCTCATTAGCAAGGAAAGAGTCGGCTTCTTACGAAAAGGAGAAAATCCCTGTCCCGAATTGGAGTTAAAGTCAGAGAAGAAGTAAGAAACAATTGGATCATAGTATAGGGTGGGATTGCCACTCGAGATTCAATTTGAGAATCCAAGAATTTCTTGAGATTATTCCTTCAAAGCCATATCCAATGGGAGTCATTCGGTTTGCCGTCATATGATTGTAATTAGCGTTGTATCTCGAAGTTTGTCTCGATAACTGTTGATGGCCTCTTTGCCATACGAAGGGTTTATTTCACATTCGTTACATCATATCAATGCACGACTGGTCTTTAAGAAACTCATCCCGAGAATTTGAAAGGTACTGGGGGTTGCGTTCTGCAAAATCTACAACCACGAAATCTACTGAATTGGAACTTTCCCTCGTTACATGTGTCTTCGGCAGATAACGATTGGTTCAGAGATCGACGTCGCTAGCTCTAACGTCATGCAAGTTGGGTTAGTTCGGGGAAAAGAGAGCAGATTTTTTCCATACGGAAATTGCATAAGATTAATGTTGCGCCAGATCGGCCAGGGCGGGGTTGGAGTGTAATTAAGATCCCAGAAAATGCACATGAATAAGAATAATCAGGCCAGGGTTCTCCATGTTTTATTCGGTTACTTGTTGAGGATGACCGACCGTAGCAATTCTGTTCACATGGATTTCGAAGCTGTTCACTCAACTTTTCTTTGTTTCGAATTAAAGTTTTTTGAGTCGAGGCGAATTTTGGCATAAGCATAAGGCATCCGTAAAGATAATTCGAACTCAAATCTTAAGATTTGTAGATTTCTCATTTGGTCGTTTAGCCTTTTCACGGCGCCTTTCTCATTTCTTCTTGAGGAAATGGAATTGATGTTTTTTGGTTACGCATCAACGCCACTTAATGGGAGCATTTAAGGGCTCAGAGATTGTTCAGGTATGGACAACAGGACAACGGAGGTTTGGAGTCTTCGGTGCTTCGTTATGAGTAGAGACAGCGTGTCCTTTGTGGACTCGGACTCACGTTCTACTTCTTTAGGAGAAGATTAGTAGTCGAATCGTGGGTCCTTTGTAAGCAACATCACTTCGAGTGGTAATACCTTTCAAGTCCTCCTTCGGTTAGTAACGGTGTTATTGGGGAGAGTTCCGTTCCGAAGATGAAAGGGTCAATGCATTAACGAATTTGTAGAGCATGTCTGTTAATTGGCTATTTGATTTTGTAAACCTTGGCTGATTTTGCATATTTCTCAATAAGCATCATTAGCCTTGACAAACTCGCTCTCAAATCGGTCTTTTAAAACACCTTGCACTTGCTGAGCAGGCTTGATAAGGTTGAGCTTGGTAACTGCGGTGGTTGATCTAGTCCGGAGGTTTGATACAACCGTGAGTTGTGATTGAAATTCGGGTTCCTCTCGATTTTTGGTTGAAAATTATTTCCTTTGATTTGATGAAAACGGTTTGATTATTTTGAATAGGAGGAAAGACCAGGGAGGTAGATTTGGTTTGCACTCATCGGGAGTTCTAGTATTTGTTTTCCCTGATTAAAATTGGCTGCAATCAGCTGTGAATAACTTACTTTGAATGTGTCTTGATAACGTTGCGATCGCTGGAGTGGACAAATTCTATACAATAGGAGCCCCTCCACAAGATTAAAACAACTCTGATCGACCGCTTTTAAGGTGAGGGGTTTTGCGGGAGCTTGGGCTTTTAGCTTTTCGACAAGATATGTCTTCTCATGTTTCGCTTAAGTCAGAAACTTCGGTTGTAAGAGCGCAAATCGGTGAAAATTCCGAGAGTGATGAATTCAAAACTCACTTGGCAAACGACTGCCTATCGGTTTCGTGAATTACGAAACTGCATTTACTCTCGATTATATTTTCAGCTTATGAGGCATCTTATCAAAAGTTTCTCCACTGCAGCAGATTTCGATGAATCTCGATCATTAGCATTCAAAAGCTTTGTAAAATGTATCTAACTGATGTAATTAGAAAATTGTTAGTATCGTGGGCATGCTCGTAAGAAGGTCATTAAAATCGATCACAAGCCTCATATAACGATTCGTCAAATCTTTGGAAAATCTCGTGATTGTCATTTCAAAGGCTAGACCAGATTCCCTTATACAGATCTCACACACCCCCGGACGGAAGAATGTTTCGTTAATGAATTTTGAAACAAGATCATCCCATGTCAAAATTGAACGAGGAGGTTCTTTTTCTAGCCAAATCCGGGCTGAACCTTCAAGAGAAAATGGAAAAAGCATAAGCTTAATTGACGTGCTCGGGATATCCGGGAATCTCATCGTTGAGGTAATCTTATTGAAAAGAAAAACGCACAAAGGAGCGGAGGAATAGGAAAGCGCGAAGCTATTAAAAACCTTTTTCCTTTAGGGTCGTAGTTCCAAGGAACAACCCGCCTTATACCCCTCTTTGAGTTTGTTTATCTTTTAAAAGGTGAACCGTACCTCGCTAGTGACACAAAAGGTAAGTTTTTTGATTCTTTGGTTCGGGAACTTATTAATGGATAATACTTCAGTTGAAAGTATTATATGTTGGTGTTCTTTTACCAACTTGTGATTTTTATTGATAATTAAAGACAATGTTTTTATCTTTTTAGTTTTTTTTTAGTTTTTTTTAGTTTTTCTTTAAATGATAATTATACTAAAAAGAAAATGAAAATGTTTTTGTACTTTTAGGGTTTTTTATAAATCAAGTAACTTCAAGAATGAAGGATCTTCAAAAACTAAGTTTCAAACAGTACGGATAATCGACACACAGCCTCCCCGGCAACGGCGCCAAAAATTGACAACTTATTTTTTAGGTGAATAAATAATTAATATATTATAAATATACTACTACTTATATAACCCAAAAAAAATTCAAGTTGCCCTTGAAAAGTTTAAAAGAAAGACAATCAATAAAATCTGAGGAGTATGATAGAATTCCCAGGTCGTTTATCCTCAACGAGGCTGGACTTGAAAATCGGGACAGTAGAAAGTTGGAAATTTTGGAAAGATATTAATGATTAAGGGATGGGCATGAGAAGCTAATTATCTATAATGCATAAACGATTAAGAAAAACCTAAAAATTATGAAATAGAACTAAAACGAGAAGAGAAAGGGCCCCAAACAAGGGGGTCAAAAACCTAATCATAAAAAATTAACCCTACAAGATTTTTATATTATATCTACTCTAGTGACTAAAATGAAGAATAAAACAAGACTAGACTTAAACACGGAGCTTCTAAACGAGCTCAAAAATGAGAAAACAAAAACGGGGTCGAAACCGTTTCTTTAAAAAGTAATATTTTGCACAAACGACCTACGAAGATTTTCTATTTTTCCTAAGTGAAGACTGATAAAATAAAATTTTCTAAAAAAGAAAAATATTTTTTTGATTTTTATTTAATTTATTATAATTAAAAAACAGTTTAGAAGAAAATAAATGAAAAAAAAATATCAAACGATTATAAAAAATTCTGAAAAATTTAGGAAAAATAAGTTTAAACTATTAAAGATCTATGAAAAATCTAAAAACTGGAAAAAAACAGCTTCTTATAAATAGGCTGTTATTATGCCAAAAGGGTTTGCTGGACTTAAAGTGTGAATTTGGCTTAAGTACTTAATAAAACAAACTATGGTTGGATGAGCTAATGAAGCGCAGTGTTAAGTGTGTGTGTGTTTAAAGGGAGGGTCGCAGGTTCGAGTCCTGGCCCCTCTCTTTTTGGTTAAAACTTTTTTTTTATTCTTTTAACACAAACTTATTAAGCACATGGAAATAAGCATTTTAATTTATTTTTTTTGAAAAGCACTAATAAGCTAGAAAAGAAACAGACTATTATGACATGTTTAGACTTAGAACTTTTTAACTATAACACTTAACAGCTACTAAAGTTTTTACAAAATTGCGCATAAGCCAACAAGACTAAATAAGCTAATGGCACTCTAAACTACGCTAAATAATCATATCATCCTACAAAGCTCACGCAGCTAGAACAAGCGGGAATAAGCACTAAAATCTAACATATTTGTTTTTACACTAAGGAAAGGAAATAAAAAAAACTAAACTGGTGCATTTTTTTAGCACAATAAGCAAGCAAATGATTAACTAAGCTAAAACAGATGTGGCCCTAATCCTAATAAGCTAGACAGAACAAAAATAAGCTAAATAAAATAGACAGAAAAAGCCAGAAATTCTAAATAAGCTATAAGCCTAAACTAGCATACAAAACAGTCAAAGGGTCCACTTTTGGCTAAAAAATAAGCCACCTAGAGGGAGACTTAAGGCTTAAGCTTATAGGATCTTAAAGAGGGGCTTATGAGCTATTTATAAAAGCAATAAACTAAGAATTAGGATTAAAAATAAGCAATAAAACGGACTCAAAAGGGTGCTGTTTTGCACCAGCGCACTATTGTTCAAGGAAATAAATGCAATAAGCCAGCTTATTAATAAGCTGGCAAATGAGCTCAAAACTGACAAGCAAACTAAAACAGATGGAGCATAGCTCTAAGTGAGCTTGTTTGCAAATTTTTATAAACTAAAAACAACAAATAACATCTGATAAATGTGATTTAAAAAGAGACCGTTTTGATAAAAATCTACAAAAAAAAGACAGTTTAGAAAAACACAAGGCAACCCAAAGGAGTTTGACTCTAATACATTTACAGACTATGAAAGACACAAGAGCAACTCAAAGAAAGCAAATAGTTTAAAAAGTTCTAAATCACCAAGCCTTATTGGAATTGTTTTTGTAAAAAACAGTTTATAAGGCAATTTAAAGAAATCTTAAAAACCTCTTTTTAGAACCAAAAAAAAACTTTGAAAAACAGGATACTAACTCTTGAAAATGCTTGACTAAAGTGACCCAATGACCCATATGGGATTTTAACCCATAATGACCCGTTTTTATCCCTTGACCCAAACACTCCCTTAAAAGAGTTTTAGCAAATTTTAAACTATAAAAAGAGGATTTAAGCTTATACTTTTTATAACCAGGTTAACATTAAGACACACAAACATCTACAAACATGTTTCATCAAGCATTAAGTGACCAAATAAACTAGAACACATGAACAGTTTTAAGAGAATGTAAAAGATGATTTTTGCAAATAACTTAAAATTTCATTAAACATGTAAAAAGGTTACAAGACTTAAAGTAAAATGACAGGATTTAAAATACATAAAAACATTTTAATTAAACTAATCTATGTCTACTCTCTTCGCCACCTAGTTTCTGTCTTCTCCTTTATATAGGCTGAGAGGGTCTTTGATTTGTGCTTCTTGTGTTTCTTTGGTGAGGAGAGACTTAAAACTTCATCCTGGCCCTTTACTTGCTTTGGCGCCCAAACCGTTTGATCACAGCCCTTGATTGTATTCGCCCAATAAAAAGCTTAAGGATTGCTAACGTGTGTGTTGGAGCCATGTGGGGGTGGGATTTATGAGAGGGTTTTGGAGTTTTGTTGCAGGCTGAGCTTGTGGCAGGGATGTATAGTGGTAGGGTTAGGGTTATGGCGGGAAGAAGTGGGTTTAGAATTTATCTTTAAAATGGGGGCATGGTCAAGGTTTGGTGATATGGTAGAAAACGTCCCTTATCTTTATATGAGTAGTTGCAAGATAAGTCCTTGTGGTATATAACTTTGAAGGACTTGCCAGATTTGGCCCTCAATTGTTATACATATTGTTACATGCATGGTCCTTGTTGTTAAACGAAAGTTAAGGGTTAAGGCAGTTGGGCCAACAACCATTAAAGTGGACTTGGGCTTAAATTTTGGCAGTTTGGGCCGTGTGAATAACAAAGGGAAATTTGGGCTTCTTGTTTTAAACTTGGGCTTATAGTCTTCTTAGTATATACTAATAGGCTTATCCGACCCATTAGATGGGTTCGGGTGGGCCCATTAAGTATTCTTCGATGCCGGCTCCGGTTTTGACCGTTGTTACGGCTTTGACCTTTGATGGTTGACTTTGACTTGACTTGGTTGACTTTTGTTGACTTTGGCTTTGATTTGACTTTGTCTTTTCGCGCTTTTCCATTCTGTGCTCTGTTTTGTCGTTTTTGGCTTTGTTTTTCGTCCTTTTGTCGGATATCCGTTTCCTGCACAATATAAATGAAAACATACAAATACAATGTATTTTTGGGTACGTTTTTAGTCATTTAAGTCTGGTTTTAGTGGAAAAGGGTATGTGTAATTAAGCACATACCAAGTTTTCAAAAGTCCTTTAAAGCTTCTTTTGAGTCTGCTGTCTTAACTCTTTTAAGTACTTTTCCTGCTTTTTTTTGTTTGCTTATTTCTTGTCCCTAGTGCTTATAGGGTCTAGGGGTATATCTTCGTAAAACATTGAGGACAATGCTTATTTTTTTGTTTGCTTATTTCATGCTTGTTTTGTAAAAATCTTAAAATAAAAAAACTGTCACTTTTATTTGTTCTTTTTTTTCTGGCTTAATAATAAGTTTTAGCAATAAGTCCCTTTGTTAAAGTTGTTTAGTTTTGCTTATTTTATAGCTTTTTCAAAAAGAAAATGAAAAATAAAAATGTTTTGCAAAAAGGTAGGTCACAGGACTCGAACCTATGACCTTCCCTTCACAACACCAACACCTTAACCAGTCGCCCTTGGTCTTTTTCATTTATAACCTTGCACCATTTAGTTCTTATAGTATTCTAGTTTTAGCTTATTTTGCTTATTTGATTTTCCCCTGCTTATTGGTAGCTGCTTATCTGTTTCTTTTTCTTTGTAAACTTCCTTTTTAGCTTAAAGTATTTTTATAAATTTTCTTAAAATTTTAGGATAAAGTTTTATAATTTTAATTTCCTTTTTAGTATTATTTAGTTTAAAAAAATAGTAAAAAAAATCAAAAAAACATTTTCTATCTTTTAAAAATTAATTTAAGTCATTTTAGTTTAATAAGTTTTCATTTTGAGTTTTTAGAGTTTTAATTTGTCATTTTTAGTTGAATAATTAGTTTATTTTAGTTATTAATTAGTTTTTATTTGTTTTAAATGCCGTTAGGTTTTTTTGCTTTAATTTTCTAGTTTAGCGTGCCTTTATATGCTTTCCCTTTACGTTATTAGATTTAGAAACCAAATTCAAAACTTAAATGACAATCAAGCTCGATTTTCAACATGAACGTAGATTTCTATTCATCTCTCACCGAGGAGAACGATACCCGTGTTGATTACTTATTATTCTTTTCTAAGAATAATTTGTATGATACTTTGCTTATGTATATGTATTATATATATATATTACGGGTGAGGTTCTTTTCAAAACCAAATAAATGTACAGAACTGCAAGAACCAACATCAACCAATCAGATTTTTTTCAATATTTATCTTTTTAATTTAATTCAAAAGGATATATAGGTAAAATTATATTTTTTATTTTTTTGAATTTCTTTTCCTAAATTTTAGGATTTTTTTAAAATATTTTTTTCAGCATATTTAGTTTTAAAAATGTAAGGTGCACATGTGTTTTTTTTCTTCAAATAATCTATTTCTAT
>BQNB010059471.1:6929-37311 GCA_026074375.1 Tanacetum coccineum
GGGCTGCATTGCTGGATTCAAAACCCGTGTCTACTCCCTTGGCTGCTAATGAAGTGTTTGTGACAGGTGGATCTCTTTTCGCTAATCCTACTCTTTATCGATCTCTAGTGGGAGCTTTGCAATACCTCACCATCACTAGGCCTGATTTATCTTATGCGGTAAATCAAGCTAGTCAGTTCCTTCATGCTCCAACCGATGCTCATTTTCAATCTGTCAAACGCATTCTACGATATGTCAAGGGTACAATCACATATGGTCTCATTTTTCGGCGACCACATTCCAACTCTATCTTGGGCTACTCGGATGCTGATTGGGCTCGCTGTATCGAAACTCGTCGGTCCACTTATGGATATTCCATATTTCTCGGAGGCAACTTAGTATCTTGGAGTGCCAAGAAACAACCAACTGTTTCTCGATCTAGTTGCGAATCAGAATATCGTGCCATGGCAAACACCGCTGCAGAGATCATTTGGATTACACATTTGCTTCGAGAACTTCATGCTCTACCACCGGATCGACCGACACTTTTGTGTGACAATAAAAGTGCTTTGTTTATGTCTCAAAATCCAGTTTCTCACAAACGTGCCAAACACATCGATCTGGATTATCACTTCGTTCGAGAACTTGTTGCATCAGGTAAGCTCTATACCAAGTTCATACCAACCAAGCTTCAAGTGGCAGACATTTTTACGAAGAGTCTTCCGCACCCTCAATTTGAGTATTTTCGGTCTCTGCTACGCCTTGGTCCACCACCTATTCGCTTGAGGGGGGATATAGATAATATTGACTAAATATATTTGTACTTATCACTCCACAATTATAGGAGTTGATTATCTTGTATTCTTGTCATTATAAATATAGATACATCACACCATTAGATGTGTGGTTAATTCAATATTCATTATACAAAATATTTCAACATTTATCGATGCAATTGAAGAAATTTTCAAGCAAAGATTGCGCATTGAAATCCAATCCACTAATAGCATCAATAACTAGAATGTTGTTACTCTTGTACTTTTAATTCCATCACTTTGATGTATTTTCTTACCGTTTCCATATTTTTAGTTGAAACTAAGAACTAGAAGTACTTGAATCGCCATTGTGTTTCCGATAACTTACTTTAGACAAACATCATGCCATAAATCTCTCACTTTTGATTCTATAAGTTGTAAACCATGGAATGTCATGAAACACAAGTATTTCGCTGGTTCTACATGTTGACTAGCTTCAATGTTTCAAGTCAAATTTTTTCGCATATGTAACTATATCGGGTCGGGTTGAATCGGGTTAAAATATCTTATCGGGTTGTGTGACCCGAACTTGATAACCCGACAGCGTTATTGGGGTCGGGTTAGGGTTGAATTATTTTTTTTATCGGGTTATCTGGTCAACCCGGTAAGACCTGAAATTTGTTTTATATAACGTTTTTTGAAATGTTTATAAAACTAAGAGTTTTTACAATTACATATTCAATAGTAAACACATTAATAATACTTAATTTACTTGCATGGTTACTTATTTTTGCCTAGTAGTAGTAAGGGGGTGTTTAGTTTTTGCTTAATGGGCCATTTGGTAACATTTTCCTCCACATCTAGGATTGTGTTTTGTTTCTTTATTGCTTAATACAAAGTGATATCCTAATTGTAAAGAGGTGTAAAAAGTCACCTCTTTCCCATCTAGGACATTAATGACCAAACATACCCTTCATCTTCCATTTTAATATTCCTTAACATTCATCTGCTACTATCACCACCAATATGTTCCTTCCCGTCCACCCCATCACCGACCTCCATCACCACCGGCGCTGTTCACTTTACCCTCCTCGTCGGCACCTTTCTTGTTAGCTCACTTCTCCGTCACACTCCAACTATTTGCTATAAAGCTTAAACTTTCATCAATGGTGGGATGATAGGCATGAAGAAGATGGGTGCCGCCACCTTCCCGCTGCCGCTCTGACGGTGCTACGTCGTCGGTCTACCACCCTCACGTCACCAGTCCGACCCGCCTTTCACCACCTCCATTCAATTGTCTCTGGAAAACCTAGATTCAAAACTCCTTTGAAACAATGTTTTAATTGGGCTTGTATTCCAAATTTGAAGCTGGATTGGTCTATATTGAATAATGAATTTGAAGATGAAATAAAACATATAAACCATTGGGTAGGTAATTCGATCCAAGCAAAAATTGAGGTTTTTGAGATGTTGATTGATAAACTGAATAATTCTTTATATACCTACTTTTATTATTTTGATTGATCCAATCCCAGTAAGAATTGGTGGTGATGGTTTATTATTTTGGAAAATGATTTGAAGATTGATGTTAGAAAAAATAAGAAATGTACTCATTCACACAGTATATCAAAAATGCAAGGATAAAATAGTCTTTTACTTGTATTGTAATATTTCATTAAGGATAAATAGGAAACGCACTCATTATTACCAACAAGGAACACTTTTTGAAAAAGGACACCATATGCAAACAGGAAAAATAAAGAAACACGCCCTAACTCTTCTTTACTTTTCGTCATACAAAGGTTACTATAATGTTATTTTTGCATTGGCTGACGTGCTTCAGTAATTGTTTTTTGGTTTACTTGAATGTAATTTTTTCATTGGCCGTAACATATTATATGGATAAAAAACTAAGGAACCCGATTAACCCGAATCACCCGACCTGAAACAACCTGACTCGATAACAACCAAAACCCGATAACCCGATTAATTATCGGGTCGGGTTGCGAGTCACTTTTCGATAACCAAAAACGCGAATCAACCCGACCCGATAACACCCCCAGTTGGTAGTTCTTATTTACTTACTCACACAGATTGAAACAACCCTAAAACACAAAATATTTCTCTAAATTTTTATGCCACTTTTTTTACCGCCACTTATCTATCTTTTTTCTTACACCTGACACACACTTTTTGTAACCTAAAATCACACGCATGTTATCTACCATACAACCAAATTACATTGTTAAATTTGGCTGGACATCGGTTATTTCGACATGTGGTTCTTTTTGTCTTGACAACGGTGTTGTCCGTGGTTTAGACTACTTTCATTTATGTTGTTTGAGCTTAATGGTATCAACCCCTATTACTTGTCTAAACTCATCGTTAAATTTGGCGTGACTCTCATCGTTTGCACTCGTCATTAATCGAGTAAAAGTCAACAGATATAAAAGTTTTTGCCATATGTTTTAACCATTAGCTAGCTGCTCAAGTTAAACTTTACACACTTAATTTTTAAGTTTGTCAAGTTTAATTTCAAGTATAATCTGTCACTTTAAATGCCACAATTGATTAATTAGGCTTCTTATAGAGATTTGTATATGCGATACAATTGACTTTGACCAATTGAAGCTAGGTGTCTCACCTTAATTGTATTTTTGTAATTGATTTATTGTCCTTTATACTGAATAATGTCAAAGAAATTTTACAAATAGCCTAAACTTGAAAAATGTCCCTTTTCAACTTGCCTAATTTTGGTTGACCATAATCATCTTGCATGGCTCGGTAAATAGCTAACAGAATTGTGAAAATGCACATGGTATAATAATTTAATGCGCTTTCATGAGTTACTACATGTTTTGTAAGTAAAGTAACTTGATCACCAAGCAAAGTAATGAAACACTAGTTTGAGAGTTTGTGACGAGATGTGAATTCGTGTGAGTAATATTTTAGTGCTAAGGATTAACACGGTGATGATTAGTAGTAGGGATGGAAAAAAACCCGAACTCGACGGGGAAACCCGAAACCCGAAATAATTAGGGCGGGGCAGGGCATGCTTATTTTGTGTTAGCGTGGGCGTTTTAAAGGGCTTATAAACGAGGATTTTTTAAATGGTTTTGGGGCGAAAGTGGGAATAAAATCCGCGCGCCCCTTGCCCGATTAATATATAACAGGATATCAAAAGTATATGTATATTTGAATATTGTATACAAATTACAAATACCAAAGTACTTCTCTAATATTGTTAAGGGTAAAAGCCATAAATTAGCAACGTATTTTCTAAAAAATTTCGACTTGAACCATTTACTTTTTTATTAACATCGAAACCTACGTACTTTCAAATTTTTAACCGACTTGAACCAAACGTTTGTACCGTTGGTTATTATGTGGCAATGTTAGTCCTTTTAGCTAACGATCGCTCTATGCATCTTAGTCCTATTAACCAATAATATTCCTTTATATGAATTTATACGTATTTTTTTTGCTCGTTTGTTACGTTTTCTCTTCGCGCCTTTTTATGTTTCGTCCGAGTTTCTTACAGCTTTCTTAAAATACGGTTTTATTACGTTTTCGTCCGTTCTTTACGATTTCGTCTAGTTTTATGTTTTCGTTTGTTCTTTTACTCTTTAGCACGTTTTTACGTCTTCGTTCGTTTTTTTACGTTTTCGTCTGGTTTTTTAAAATATCGTCTGTTTTTACGTTTTCGTCCGTTTTTACGTTTTCTTCCGATCTTTTACGTTTTTGTCCATTTTTTTACGTTTTCGTCTGTTTTTTTATGTTTTCGTACGATTTCAACCGTGTTCGTACGATTTTGTCTGTATTTTACGTTTTTTTACGTTTTCGTCTGTTATTTTATGTTTTCGTACGATTTAAAAAAATGAATGAAAATTTAAAAAAAAGTGCGAAAGCGTAAAAGAACAAAACGTAAAAGAACAAAACGTGCGAAACCATTTTTTTACGTTTGTTCTTCTACGCTTTCGCACGTTTTTTAAATCTTTGTTCGTTTTTTAAATCGTACGAAAACGTAAAAAACGTAAAATAACAGACGAAAACTTAAAAAAACATAAAATACAGACGAAATCGTACGAACACGGTTAAAATCGTACGAAAACGTAAAAACAGACGATATTTTAAAAAACCAGACGAAAACGTAAAAAAACGAACGAAGACGTAAAAAACGTGCATAGAATCGAAAAGAATCAAACAACGCGAAAAGCTAGACGAAATCGTCAAAAAAAACGAACGAAAACTGTAAAACAAACGGACGGGGAAACGTTTAATAAAACTGACGAAAGCGTAAGAAAAACTGCTTTGGGGGTAGGCCGACCGGGGGACCACGGTGACGAAAACAGAAAAAGCGAACACGGGGCAGAAAAAACGGAAAAAAAACACGATAGAAACCAGGCGAAAACGCAAAAAAAAAAAACAGACGAAAACGTAAAACCTGAAAATCGTAAAACAAAAAAGGACGAAATACGTAAAAAAAACAAACGACTAACGTAAAAACTCATATCAACAGAAAATTATTGTTAGATTGGACTAAACAGCAAATCGAAGCTCGGTTAGCGTAATTGACTAACTTTAGCCACAATTACATCGTGATAAGTACTAACAAGATGTAGAAATACGATTGGTTCAAGTCGGTTAAAAATTTGAAAGTGCGTGGGTTTCGGTGTTAATAAAAAAGTAAAGGGTTCAAGTCGGGAAATTTTGAAAAGTACGTTGGTAATTTATGACTTTTACCCTATTGTTAATTTTTTTTATCTTTGTAATATTGCAAAATTGGTATTATAGAAACTTGTTTAATGTTATATTTTTAAGTTGTAACTTTTTTATTGTGTAATTTATCATTGTATGATATTATCGTAAAAACTTAATAAATCTTGTTTGTAATTGGTTATTAATAAGTTTTTAATTCTTCAACTTATTGCTAACAGTTTAATAATAATAATAAATGTGAAATGGTGCGGCTTTGGTCGAGAATTACACTCAAAGAGGACACCCTGATAAGATCCCCAATTAGTACGAGGCGGGTTTGGGGGAGCATGATGCCCCAACGGGGCGCCCCGATTAAATCCCCGACGAGGATCGAGGCGGGTTTAGGGAGAACTTTAGTAAGTGGGTTTGGGGGACGGGGATGGTCGCCCCGCCCCAAACCCGCCCCGTTGCCATCCCTAATTAGTAAGATAAAGATGAGTACTTATAAGTCACCATTGTGATTATAAAAGTAACCCATTTGAGTTTTAGTGCTACAAAAGTTATCTGTTGTGCTTATTCTTAATTGATTTTTTTCCTTATATCTTCCTTATTACAATAAATATATCACATATTTTTTTAATTTACCTAATGTATTTTATGCATACAAAATGTTATAGATAGATAAATATTTGTTGAAGCTAAAAGATACGTTCTCAGACTTTTATATTTTAAAAGTCAAAATAAGGAATGCAAAATCAAGGATATTATGATCCACGTCTGATGGGCCATATACTGTGTCCGTTTAATTGTAAAAGGTCCATAAAGAAGAGGGGAGCCCATAAAGAGACCAATTTATTGGGCTTCTTAACCTCCTACCTATAATCAGCCCAAACTAGGGGTGAGCAGAAAAACCGAAAAACCGAAAAACCGAAATCGAACCGAACTAATAACTGAACCGAATTTACCAAAACCGAACCAAATTGAACTACTAATTCGGTTCTCGGGTTGGATATGGGTTTGGTAATCAGAACCGAAAACTAAACCGAATTTCGAATTCATATAAATTTATATATTTTTAGATATATAAATATTATTAAAAATTGATCATAATATAAAAAACACTTTTTATGCTTGAAATTTTTTTTTGCTAAATATTTATGTAATAATTAAATTTTAAGTAAATAGTAAAATTCGGGTTATTGCGGTCAACCCGAGAACCGAACCGAATTTGGTTTTCGGTTTGGTTGAATTCTAGTTCGATTCGGTTCGGTTTTCGAGTTGACCCAAAAAAAATTTAACCGAATTAATCGAAACCGAACTAACCGAAAAACCCGATAACCGAACCGATCAACACCCCTAGCCTAAACGTTACTTAAGATAATTGAAACTTGAATTTGAAAATTGAAATATACATGTTTTTATACTTAAGAACTAATAAGTAAATTGAAAAAAAAAACACACAAACAATGGCTTTGTGGTCAACTTAGAAAATTATAGCTTGTAAAAATCAATTTTTTCTGCAAACATTATATATTGTTTGGATTTAAGATCATATTCCGTATGATGACATCCACACTACATATCTATGTTTAGTCAATACAAGACAATTATATTAACTGAAGAAGGAAATACTTGATCACAAAATGCAAAGGACCTATGTGTGACCACATTGTTATTGTGGAATTATGTGAATTTCATTAAAGGGAAAGAACTTTGTGTTTTCACATTACAAAATGAAGAAGAAGAAGGGGGATTTATACCCGTCAATTACAGTTTCTACCTACATAACTGAAATTCAAATATTTACATATTAAGTCCTTCTAATATTAAACTTGACATAAGAGGTCCTTATACTTCTATATCCCCCCTTAAGTTGGAGCTTCTAAAAGACCCAACTTGTCAGCTAAAAAGGAGTGTTGTTCTTGACCCAAAGCCTTTGTCATTATATATGCCAATTGAAGATGAGTAGGAATGAAAGCAGTTTGCAGAAAACCATCCTGAACCTTGTTCCTGGTGAAATGACAGTCTATGGCTAAGTGTTTGGTTCTATCATGAAAATAAGGATTAGCAGCAAGTTGTTGAGCATATTTATTGTCACAAAAGAGTGTTATGGGCAATTTGACTTTAATGTGGAGATCTTTAAGTAAGAAACTGAGCCAAAGCAATTCACATGTGGTAGCTGCCATACTTGTGTACTCTGCCTCAGTGGAGGATCTGCTCACTGTGGGTTGCTTTTTAGTCTTCCAGGAAACCAGAGAGTGACCAAGAAAGATACAATAACCAGCAATGATCTTTTTGTCATTAAGCATCTGAGAAACCAGTCATTTGCAGATGAGGTTGAATAGGATAGAAAAGCCTTTTGAAATTGTGCCTTTTAAGTACTTTAGTAAATGAATAGCAGCCTGCATATGAACATCCTTTGGTGCTGACACAAATTGACTTAAATGTTGTGCAGCATAGGATATGTCTGGCCTGGTCATAGTAAGGTATAAAAGCCTTCCAACTAGTCTTTTGTAAGAACTTTCATCAGATAAAGGCGTACCTTTGTCAAGAGACAATTTCAATTGAGTAGGAAAAGGAAAAGTAGCAGGTTTTTCCCCTGTAAGACCAGCATCACTCAATAAATTTAAAATGTACTTCCTCTGATTTAAGTGAGTGCCATGTTGAGTTCTGTAAATTTCTATTCCCAGAAAATATTTAGCAAGACCAAGATCTTTTATGGTGAATTTGTGATCAAGAGACGCCTTAAGACTGAGGATTTCAGAATTGGAATTGCCTGTGATTAACATATCATCAACATAAACCAATACTGCAGTAAACTCTTGTCATGCACTCTTCACAAATAAGGAATAATCATGTTTGGATTGAACATAACCAAGAGTAACCAGGAACTTTGTTAATTCATGATTCTATTGTCTGGATGCTTGCTTCAACCCATACAATGATCTGTTCAACTTACAAACTTGTCCTGGGAGAGCCTTATGATAACCTTCAGGTGGTAACATGTAGATTTCCTCATCAGTGTAGCCATGGAGAAAAGCATTATTGACATCCAATTGATGAAGAGGCCATTCTTTGGCAGTTGCCAAGGCTACTATAACTCTTATAGTTGCTAACTTGGCTACAAGAGAAAAAGTATGTTTATAGTCCAGGCCCTCCTTTTGGTTAAAACCTCTAACCACTAACCTTGATTTAAGGTTGTCCACAATACCAATTTGGTGATATTTGGTTGTAAAAACCCAATTGGATGTGATTGGTTTATGGCCTAAAGGTAAGGTTTTAAGAGTCTATGTTTCATTCTTTTCCAAGGCTGCAAGTTCAGCATTCATAGCTTGTATCCATCCTTCCTCTTTACTTGCTTGTTTATATGAAGTAGGCTCAAGAATAGCAAAAACATTTGCTAGAAAAGAAATATGAGTAAAAGGTATTCCTTTGAAATCAGAAGGTCCAAACAATGGATACTAAGAAGAAACAGAATTAGAATGACTCATTTTTGGAGTAACAAAATCCTTTAGCCAAACAGACATTGCAGACTGTCTACTTGACTTTCTGAGAGGAGGTAAATCATTATTTTGAGTAGGAGTTAGGAACAAGTATGCTGGATGCTGTTGGTGAGGTATCACTGTCTCATAAGGGAGTGTTTGGGTTAACAAAATCAGTATCAATTAAGGGAGTTGTTTCAAAATTTGGAAAGGAAGAAGGTGTTGTAGAGGACACAGAAGAACTGAATTGTTTAAAAGGAAACACATTCTCTTCAAAAATGATATATCTGCTAAGAAAAACCTCCTTGGACTCCCAACTATACAATTTTGTACCCTTTTTGATTTTACAGGATATCCCAACAGGACACATTTAATACCTTTGTCATCAAACTTGTCTTTGTGTGGTTTAGTAACAGCAGCATATCATAAACAACTAATTACTCTCAAATGATCATAGACTGGTGGTTTTCCATATAACCTTTCAAAGGGTGTCTTCCAATCCAAAATCTTAACAGGCATCTTGTTAATCAAACAGGTAGCAGCTAAAATACAATCTCCCCAAAATCTTATAGGTAAATTAGCATGAGACCTGATAGCTCTAGCAATATCAAGTAAATTTCTATGTTTTCTCTCTACCCTTCCATTCTGTTGTGGAATATAAGCCATAGACATCTGATGCAAAACACCTTTACTTTGGAAGAAAGAAGCACAAGTAGCATTTACTATTTTAGTCCCATTATCTGATCTCACTATCTTTGGTTGACTCTGAAAATGTGTACTAACATAGGCAAAGAATGAAACTAACTACTTAGGAACCTGTTCCTTGGAATGAACTAAATAGGTCCATGTTGCCCTAGTGTTGTCATCCACAATGGTAAGAAAGTAATGTGCTCTATTTAAAGCAGCATGCTTACAAGGCTTTTATAAATCAACATGAATTAAGTGAAAAGAAGTAGGAGCAATATTGTCACTTTTTGGAAAAGGCAATCTGTGGTGTTTGGAAGTCATACAACATTCACAAGTAAAATTGGAAAAATCCATGGATTTACACAATAGTATTTAAGAAAGTTTGGATACAGATGAGTGGCCAAGTTTGGCATGAAAAGTATGAACATGTGATACATTCTTAGACACATAATTATTGTAGGACTTATTATCCAATCTAACAGAAGGTACAAAATTAAGATGTGAAATTTTGAATTCAGAAACACTTTCAGAAAATGCAATAGGATCCACTATAGGTTTGCAGATGTACAAACACCTTGATCATTTTCCTACTGCAACAATCTGATTAGTTGAAAGGTCCTGAAAACAAAAATCATTGGGGGTAAAAGTGAGCAACTAGTTGATTGTTTTGAGCTAGCTGGCCTACAGAGAGAAGGTTTAACTGAAATTCAGGCACATAGAACACATTGGTGAGGATCAAGGTGGGTGTCAATTGTACACTTACAACTATTGTCACTGTTTTGGAAGTTCCATTTGGTAAATGCACTAAGATTGTGTTTTTAAGATAGGTAACAATTATGAATAGGCTAAAATTAGGAGTCATGTGATCAGAAGCCCCTCTATCAGTAACCGAATCAATTCTAATATTCATGTTTGGATGGCAAAATAGAGGAAAAGAGGCAGTACAACAAGACCAAATACTTGCATGTGAAGTGCCTGCATTTCCCTCAGATGCTAGACCCTTTCCTCTAAACATTTTCATGACTTCTTGACAAACAGCAGCCACTAATTTCTGATAATAACCACCATTCTGATTGTTGGCTACCTCATTTTTATTCCCCATATCAAAAGGTGACTCCCCACTAAAATATTCATCAAAACCTGAATTCACATGAGCTGCAATCCTACCTTGTTTCTTAGCTTTCTTCCCTTTGGACCAATCAGGATAGCCTATTATCTCAAAAGACTGATCAACTGTGTGTCCCTCTTGATTACACCCAATACAAAACCTTTTTGCATCAATCCTGTTACCTTTAATTTCTTTCCTTCCACCATTTTTGCTTCTCAATTTGTTGAACAATGTAGTAAGCCTTGTTAACAGTAGGAAGTGGATCCATAGCAAGAATCTGACTCTTGACTGACTCATATTCATCATTAAGTTTCATCAAGAACTGAATTAACTTGGAATTACTATCTTTGAGTAAACTTTTCAAGAACATCACAAGTACACTCTCTTAGTTTTCCACAATCACATGTAGGCAATCTATTTATGTTTTGCAATTCATCCCAACACTTCTTTAACTTGTTAAAATAAGAAGCAATAGTGAGACTATCTTGATTGATCCTGCTTAATTCTCTTTCAAGCTGGTAGATCAAAGGACCATTACTTTGTCCATATCATTGTGCTATTTCCTTCCATAATTCACAAGCAGATTGTGCATACAAGAAAGCATCAGACTTAGTCACCATGGAATTGAGAATCTAACAAGTAACCATGTAATCATACCTTATCCATCTTTGCAATTAAGTATCTCCAACATCAGGTTTAACACAAGAACCATCAATGAAACCCAGCTTTAATTTTGCACCCAAAGCCATCTTCACCTTCCTACTTCATCTATGAAATTTACTTCAATTGAAAGGTGTATTGGTTAACACCATCCCTGGATGATCAGAACTTGCAATATACAAAGGATCATTGATCATGTTTGCATTCATGATGTTTTAGTTTTGGTTTTGGTTGAGATTTTGATATTGGTTAAGATTTTGGTTCTAGTTTAAATTATTGTTACGGTTTTGATTGGAAGATGATGGATTCGCCATTGATGATATCACAAATTGCAGATTTTGTAACAAACTTTGAACGAAACTAAGAAATGAACAAGAAAACGTGATTTAACAGAATTCAAGGTGAGAAATCAAATTCAATTGATTCAAGATCACACGATCGAATCAATGATTGATGATTTAGGATCAATTTTGATTTTTGGAAATTAGGGTTTGATAACGAGCTTCCATAGCTCTGATACCATGCAGAATTATGTGAATTTTATTAAAGGGAAAGAACTTTGTGTTTTCACATTACAAAATGAAGAAGAAGGGAGGATTTATACCCGCCAATTACAGTTTCTACCTAACTAACTGAAATTCAAATATTTGCATATTAAGTCCCTCTAATATTAAACTTGACATAAGAGGTCCTTATACTTCTATTGTTATGCATCTCTTTCGTTGCATTTATAACCACTCAATTACGAGTAAATTACATTATTAGCCCCCGAAGATTACCGGATTCTCAGGTATAGGTTTAATTTACTGTAAATGGAAGATTTGTCTTACTAGACAATTCATACATGTCATGAAAATACAACGTATTTCACTGGATGTACTTGTCGACTAGATCCAAATGTTTTAACTTTTAAGTCACACATTTTTGCATATGTAACTATTGGACATAACTCAACAATGAACAAAACATAAACATGCACAATTATAAATCGGATATTTCTTATTGAATTGAAAAACCCAAATAGCGAAAATAAATGACACTAGAAATCAGTCATTCGTTTCCACCAGAAATCATTCGTGAAATTCTGTTTGTAATGAATGATAATCTTTAATTTCTGACCAACATTTTATTAAATCGCTCTTTAGTAAACTATCAACATCATAGAATTATTTACAACTCTTTTCAACAATTAAACTATCTCGGCAGTTGTATTCTTTTGGAAGTGTTGTTTCATAAATATGCCAATAATGCGTTACTGCTTGAAAATCCGTTGCAACGAACTCGACGTCCTAAAGCTCTTCGGTTAGTTGGGTCTTGTAATGGACTAGTATGCCTTTTTGTTGAGGATGATGACGATGATTATTATCATCTATTTATATATAACCCGAGTAATAAGGGACGAGAAAGAATAAGAGAGATAAGCTATGAGTTATTTTGTGTGTTTATTTGTTCCTTCCAAAATTAAGGAATTAGAAAGAGAAGTTGGTCGGTAACATCACAATTTTTAGTAGCAGTGGACATACCTTTTGTTACGGGGGAATATATTAGCTACAATTTTGTGTAGCCTATGCTAAAATTGTGAGTCTCTGAGTCTTATTTGTGGGTCCTTGGTCCTGTTTGCGGGTCCCTGAGTCATTTCATATATTTTTTTGGTGAAGAATTGTAGCCAATTGGCTACAAAAATTGTAGCCAAGCTATCCCTTTTGTTATAGTTGTATTTATGAAATAAAGACAAAAAGTATTAGTGGTTGAAAAGCTTTACACATAACAAGTGATACCATTAGAAAACAAACCCTCTACTTATTTTCTTGCTACTTAAAAAACAAACTAAATATATCAATTTCAATAATAATTTTCTTCACGATATCATCCCTTACTTTACATTTCTTACCCTTGGTTTTCTTATTTAATTGACTATAAAACATTTTTTATGTTTATTTGATAAAAAAAATAACAAACAATTAAATTTCATTAAAAAAAAGAAATACAAAAAATATGACCCATTTAATAAACCGGATCCTTCTTCCACTCTGAAATCCCCAAATAAACAACAAAGAGTAAAAATTAAAAAAAAATCCCAAATTCACCAATAACATGACAATGGAAGTAGCAATGGATTTAGATCATTAATCATATCTTCTAATCATTTATTTATTTATTTTAGTTTCTGAATTTTAAGCTTCCAATAAGGAGGAGGAGGATCATGATTTACTCAGACAATGTGTACTTTCTCACCTACAGGTACTTACTTAATTTAGAGCTCTTGTTATTCATTTTGTGATTATTAGCTTAATACTAATAATTTGTCTTAATCAATTAATTTTGGTGTAATTAGGGGAAGGCTTATGAGATTATTCAACATTACTCTCATGTTACCGTGTTAGGAGACCGCGATTTCGGAACGCTTTTTATATATCTATCTCCTTTTCATGTTACTTGTATAGGCTATATATGTAATGTTAGTTAGTTTTGGTTATAGGTGGAACGGTATTGTTTGTTGTTATTCTCATGTGTGGCGTAAACATTTGAGCTGTTATTGTTTTAAGGGTAAAAGACATAAATGCTCTATTTACTCTATAAAATGATTCATTTTGCATATTTAACAAATTTTTGATTCATGGTGGTTTATTTACTTTATCATTTTATTCATAACACATAAAATTTTTACCTAAAACCGGCTAAGTGAAGTTTGACCCTGGTTACAGTTGACTTTCAGTCAAACACTCCAACGTGTCTATTCCACGTAAGCTTTGTATTTTCCACGTAAGTAAAAAAAACTAGATATCACTACTTATACATACTAATCTCATACTCACTCACTACTTCATCTATTTCACTCAAATTACAAAAAAAAAAACTAGATCTTAATTGAAGAAACAATGACTTAGTTCCAAAGAAGTGTTAATTCCTTTCAATTTTACAATGTAAGTTGTTAATTCCTTTAAATTTTACAGTTTCCCTAATTTTTTTAAAACCCTAATTTTGCAGGTCTACGAGAAATACTGATAGGTTTAGGGTTAACCTTTGGCATGATGGTATCTTCTTAGTGAACCCGTTCACCAATTCAAGTGGTGATTTTAGGGTTATTAATGATGTCAATTTTGAAGGAATGACATACTCAGATTTCTTTGCTATAATTCGAAGGCTTGTTTTAGTATCACCTGTGAAAATGTTTTACAAGACTCCTGGTTTGCCTCTTACTTCCCTTAAGGAGTTAACAACAGATGATGATGATGTAGCTTTTGTTAAAGATGGGTATGACCATGGGAACGGAGTTGAATTATATACAGAACATTCTAGTTATAATGTGTTAGAAATGATTAATAATGAGTTAAATGAAGATGCTAGCATCCATAAATCCAGCTCTGACTTAGATTCATCTGATGATGATTATGACCCATTAGATGATTTAACTGACCTTGTTGATTTTTAAACTGAGGGTGATGATAACCTAGACATACCTAAGATAACAACTGATGATCCTTGGCTTAATAAACTGGTTGGGAAGGGTAATTTTATAGGTTATACAGAAGGTTTATCATAGAAAAAGGATGACCCAGATGAACATTTAGTTGATCAAAAGTTTAAGGTCCAGAAATATGGTATTTCATATCCATCTTTTGACCCAGATACTCCATGGGATCAATGCACACCTATGTTAGGCATGAAGTTTGAAACTTCATTGCAGTTAAAGAATTGTTTAGCAAACTATGGTGTCAAAAATGGTTATCAACTATGGTATATGCAAAATGATTCCAGTAAGCTTTTAGTTAAATGTGGTAGAAATGTGAGTAAAGGGAAGTGTGCTGGAATGAAAGGTAAAAAATCAAATCCAAAACCTAGTATTGAGGAGCCTAAGGTACGAGAGACTTCTAAGCAAGGTGAAAAAGGAGTTTGTAGTGAAAAACCTGATAAATGAGAGAGTAGCAAAAAATCCAAAAATGGTAAGAGTAGTGAAAAAATCAAGGAAAGATGGACAAAGAAAAAAAAAATGGAACAAATAGGTTAAAAGGTCAAGTTGATTGTCCATTTAGGTTGTGGGCTTCATGGATGAGCACAGAAAGATCTTTCCAAATCAAAACATTATACCTTGAACACAAATGTTGTAGAAACTATAGTTTGGGTAGTTTGGTCACATATAGATGGATTGCAGAGCATTATGCTAAAGATATAATTCAGAATCCTTGGATTTCACACAGATCTATGAAAGAGTTAATAAGAGAACTTTTTAATTAGTGTTAGCTTCGGTCAATGCAAGAGGGCCAAATTGTTAGCTTTATATGACCATGAGGGTGGCTTAGTGAAACATTATAGTAGGATTTGGGAGTACAAACAAGCATTAATGGAATCAAATCCAAATTCTACATATCAGTTGGACATGTATGAGAATGATCAAGGTGATCAAATTTTTAAGAGGATGCATGTCTGTTTTACTGGATTAAGACAAGGTTGGCTAGATAGGTGTAGAAGCGTGATAGGTCTAGATGGTTGTTTTTTGACTCACACTTGTAAAGGGAAACTACTAACTACTATGGGAAGGGATGCAAACAATCAAATGTTTCCCATAGCTTGGGCAGTTGTAAGTATGGAGAATAAGAATAAGTGGTGTTGGTTTCTTTCTTTGTTACATGACGATATGTCATTGGGAAGAGGAAGTGGTTTGCCAATCGTATAAGATGATCACAAGGTATTTTTGTACATTATGTAATTAGCATTAACATTATATGCATAACACTAACAAAATGCTTATTATTTACAGGGTTTGATTGAGGCTGTTGCAAGTTGGTTACCTAATGCTGAGCATAGACAATGCACAAGGCATATCTATGCTGATTTCAAAAGGAAATGGAGTGGGCTACAATATAAGAGATTGTTTTGGATTGCTGCAGCCACTAGTGTTGAACAAGTATTTATGCAAAAGATAAAGGAGATTAAGTTGTTAGATGTAGCTGCATTCAACTGGCTCGTGGAGAGAAACCCCAATTCTTGGTCACGGACTTACTTTGAAATGGGTAGATGTTCAGCAGCATTTGAAAATGGAATTTCAGAGAGCTTCAATTCAAGAATCTTAGGTGCTAGGGGAAGCTAATAATTACCATGCTAGAGGATATTAGGATTTACCTGATGTAGAGGATGTGGCATATGAACAAAAAGAAATTTGAGTTAGAGGACACAATCACACCTTCAGTCACAAGACAGTTGGAGCACTTGAAAATAAAGCAAACGTAAAAACATCGAAACACACTTTGTATTTTGAATATGTGTAGTTTAATAATTATGAATAACATTTAACTTTTTATTCATTATTAGATTCTGATTGGTTTTCCCAAGTGCCTTTCAAGAGGTGATAAAGCTTATGGAGTGAACTTGAATACAAGGAAATGTATTTGTAGAATGTGGGAACTAAGTGGAATCCCATATGTTCATGCAGTTGCAGCTTATACCCACATGAAGATGGAGCCTGAGTTAGGGGTAAGTCAGTTTTATAGTCAAAACAAATGGTTAGAAGCTTATCAACACTCTATTAGGCCAGTTCCTGGTAGTAAATTGTGGAAACCAGTTGACTTACTTAAACCATTACCTCCTATTGAAAGAAAAATGCCAGGCAGACCTAGGAAGGTTAGGATTAGGCATCCGACAGAAAATGACCATGAAATCTCTAAAAGAGGAAGGGTGATGCACTGTCATAAGTGTTGGGAGGTTGGTCATAACAAAAGCACTTGTACAAATCTAGAAATACCAAAACCTTCACCTTCAACAACAGCTGATGGTAGGAATGAGACACCAGTACCAAAACCAACGTCAACCAAGACTGCAACTGCTGCTAAGACTGGGTCACCATCTAGTCCTCCTATCATGCCACCTGAAGGACCACCAGAACCAAGGAGTAGTGTTGTATGTAGAGGCAAATGTCAATTAAAACCTATAAACAAATCAGGTCTTTGTAATACAGTGGCTAAAAATAAAGGAAAAGCTACTATTACTAAAAATCAGGGCAAAGCAAGTGGTGCAGTGAAGAAAGGAACTGGTGTTAGGATTGGAAGTCCAATCAGGATGGGATCTACAATTGCAACAAGACTGAGTGAGCATGTAATACAATTTGTAAAATATGAAGTGTTTTTTTATAGGAATCAAAGCATAATTTGACAAACATTATAATTATTATAGGAATATCAAATGGAGATGGATTATGAGGCCTTAGCTGATGTTGAAGCTGAACAAGCAGCAAAAGATGTAGAGCATGAAGCTATGAGAAAGATATGGGAAGAACAGATGTATGAAAATGATTGGCCAGGAGTTGAGTATGTTTTTTAGTGAATCTGATGAAAATGGTAGGTATAACACACCTCCAACTGGATTTATAAATGACTTTGACATTTTTGATGAGGCACCCCGTGCAAATCCTTCCAATCCAACTCCTTCAAATCAAACTTTTGCAAATCCAAATCCTAGAAATCCAACTTCTACAAAACCAACTTCTGCAAAGCTAACTCCAAGAACTAGATCCAAAAGAAAGCAACCTGCCAACCCTACTGTTCCTAGGGTTCACACCACGACATAGGCGGAAACACGGGCATGCGACAAAGAATGATCAATCATAACACAAGATACATGATAGAGAAAAACTAAAATGCATTAATGAAAAGTGCCATGATGATCTTCCACCTCAAGTAAAGACTTGAGTGAAGTCCCAATCAAGAACACATCACATAGTCTCCACAAATACAACCAAATACCTAAGGAGGGGTCCATACTAGTCTTAAAACGACAATCCTCAAATACTTAAGTTCAACACAAAATCCATCATCAAATCTCTCAGAACGCGATCCATACAAGATGCTCTTATGGCTTGCAAAAACTTGCAACACAACTTCACTGATCATTCTCAACACCTGAAATGATACTCGAAAGGTCAATAAATATGTTGGTGAGCTCGTAGATTTGAAGAAAACCCAGTCGTTGTGCCAATATTTCAAACAGTTGGACAATTGTGCAATATGACAATGAATACATGCAACACATTTCATTTCAAACATATAAATTCTGTGCTATCAAATTCATATCCATATGGACCATTGCCACGCAATGTCCTCACATTCTCAATTCACACGCACCTAAAGCCTACCAGCTGGAGCTATATATAAGGCAGACATATCATATCAAACCATAGCAAGTCCATGCTATAAACAATCCACTCGAAAGGTTTCACATATCATACTCAACCAAAACTCATGTCACTCACATAGCAGTCATAAGCACATAACATTGTCTCAAAAATAAATCAACTTTTGCACTGTACTGAAAACAGTTCAAAATAGTTTTGAGTATCATTTCCCCCTAACAAAAAAGAGTTAAAAATAAGGCTACAAGAACTCACCTTAAGCAAAGGTGTCTAGCAGCAAACTCAATATCACACAGGAAAATGCAACGACATTCGAACACGACCTAGTCCAATTATTGTTCCACTTAGACATTTACTTCTAAAACAGTTTTCAGGTTTGATGCATAGAGGTCAGATGCGCGTTGTACGGTTACCCTCAACGTCATCATCCTTCTAACTCATACCTTAGTATAATATATATACTTATACCATTTAGTATAATAGTAGAGTAATATAAGAAAATTCTTATAATAAACACTTATAAATATACTTCGGTAAATCTATTCGGTATTCTTAGTTATCATTAATTAATCATTTAGATTATAAGTAATGAAACGTTTATTTATGCTAAACAATTTAGGAAAGTTTCGTAGAAATATTTTTTTTTCGACTTATTAAAATAATAATATATTTTATTATTTTGTCGTAAAAGTAAGTTTTTGAATAAAAATCTAAGTATAGGATTTTTATAAAATTTCGACATGACCTGTTTGTTTATACACCGTTTTCCAAGGTTTTAAACCTCAATTTCCTATACTTTTCACAAATTTACCAATTTTTGACAAAATACCAAATTCCATGTCTCGCAACGTCTACCAAAACGTATTTCCCAAAACGACTTTCAATATAATTACATTGGTATGTATCACTTTTCAAAAGTCTGTCAAAACTCATAAAACGACTTATTTTCTCTTATTGGGCCTTTAAGGCCCAATAAGGATCCATTAAGATATTCATATACATAAAGTACATTTTAGGCCCAATACTAAAGCCCATTAGTAGAAATAAGCTCAAAACAATAGCTAACAAAATAATTCGAACCACAATAAGCACACAATAAGCCACGGATTATTGGGCTTATTGGGCCGTGAGCACATAAGCTCCCAACAACGCAAAATAAGCTTTTAAATAAGCTAACAAGCTATGTAGTACATTCGGTTATCATCATAAGCTATCAAAATAGTCCACAAAAATACGACATAAGAGGTAAATAACCAAACATAATTATTTCCTTGTTGTTATGGTTTTCGAACCATCGTATGCCCGAAATAAGTTCCATAGTGCTTATAAATAAGCCAAATAAGCTACTAACCAAAATAAGATAAATAGCAAATAGATGTTTTTCAACCATCACAACCACAACATAAAAATGATAAACCCTTACTCCCATTTTCTTCTATTCGAACGAACCAAACACCCCTTTATTTACTTTCAAAAATTTCTAGTTTACGATTTTAAGAAAACGCACTATACAACTAGCTTCTACGCATCATTAGACATTCAAAAGTACAAGTTAAATTAAAATTTAGAAAACTTACAAAGAGGATTTTGAAAGCGAGTTAAGATACGATCTGACAACCTAAACGTTGTTTAAATGATAACCCGGATACTAGAATCAACCCAAAACTTCTATGTCTTCATGTTTTTGATCTAGTTGCAAAAATTTTAGTGTGTGTATGTGTGTGTGTGTGTGTGTGTTTTAGGTCGGACGAGCAAGCAAGAGAGAAAAAGAGAGAAAATGTTTTGAAGATGAAATGAAAATTATGTGATAAGAATCAAGACAAATAGGACTATGTACCATGGTTGGGACACAAGTGCTAAAAATGTGCCTCTTTGTTCCCCACAAGGTTCGACCGGTTATGGGATCCAAAGAGGGTCTCGGGTGCTTCTTTTTGTGTCGGTTTTTCTTAAAGCTCAATGTTCTCAATTCTAAAATATTACCAGAAGTTTTCTAGTAATTTTATTTGACTTAAAAATACTTTTCCAAGAACTTAGACTATTCACACGACATATTTCCAATTAAAACTTCCGAAAATTTGTTTTGAACATTAATAGACGTGTAAGGACTCGTTTTTTGCCATTTCAAGCTATTTACGAGATGAACCTCCCGGGTCATATCCAACATATATAAAATCCTCTAAAAAAAGGATTTACACAAGCAACATAATCACCAAATAACCAAAATCACATCGATTCACCACCGTCAACACGGTACTTGTTCTAACGAAACTGACAAAAGTCAAATAGTCAAATGACTAAATTAGAACATTCAAATCTCACAAAAAGGGCAAGGGTTACATTCTACCCCTTTAAAAGAATTTCGACCCCAAAATTCAATACTGCTAGAGCTAAACAGATGCAGATACTTAAGTCTCATTTGATCTTCATGCTCCCATGTGAGTTCAGGTCCACGTTTAGAATTCCACCGAACCTTGACGATGGAAATTCTACTCCGCTTAAGTTTCTTGAACTCTTTCTCTAAGATTTCCACAGGTTATTCCACAAAATTCAACTTAGCATCAACTTGGATCTCATCCAAAGGAACTTGCAGTGTTGGGTCAGCCAAACACTTCTTAAGGTTCGACACATAGAATGTGTCATGAACACCATTCAGATCTTTAGATAATCTAAGCCTATAAGCCACTGGACCGATCCTCTTAGTGATCTCAAAGGGTCCAACGAACCTAGGTGTTAATTTCCCCTTCTTGCTAAAGCATACCACACCTTTCCAAGGCGACACTTTGAGCAAGACATACTCACCTACACTAAACTCTAAGGGTTTTCTCCTTTTATCAACATAGCTATTATGACAAATCACACGCAGCCTTAAGCCTATCCTTAATCTGCGAGATCTTCTCAGTGGTTTCTTGCACTAACTTAGGCCCTATCAAATGCCCTTCTCTAATTTTTGCCTACATAATTGGTGAGAGACACTTCCCACTATACAAGGCTTCAAACGGTGCACACCTCACATTAGAATGATAACTAATGTTATACGAAAACTCAACTAATGGAAGATGAACATCCTAACTTCCCCTGAAGTCTAGAATGCATGCTCTAAGCATGTCTTCCAAAGTCTGAATAGTACGCTCACTCTGACCATCGATCTGAGGGTGGTAAGTCGTACTCATGTCTAACTTAGTTCCTAATGCCTCTTGCATTGTTTGCCAAAACCTCGATGTGAAACGACTATCATGATCCGATATGATTGAGATCGACACACCATGCCTAGCAACGATCTCATTTAGATATAGTCTAGCTAACCTATCCATCTTATTGTCCTCACACATAGGTAGAAAATGAGCAGACTTAGTCAATCGGCCCATAATGACCCAGATTGAGTCATGCCCACTATTAGTCCTTGGTAGCTTCGTAACAAAATCCATTGCTATTCTCTCCCATTTCCATTTAGGAATTTCAGGTTGCTACAGTAAGCCAGATGGCCTCTGATGTTCAACATTAACTTTCAAACAAGTCAAACACCTACTAACATATACAACTACATCTTTCTTCATTCCCAGCCACCAATACCTATCTTTAAGGTCATAATACATCTTATCAGCTCCTCGGTATACAGAGTACTTCGACTAATGAGCTTTATTCATTATTAGGGTTCTCATATCACCCTTCAAAGAGACCCATATTCGATCCAGGTAATAGAATGCTCCATCACTCCTACGTTCTATCAGCTCATCTAGTCTTTTCTGCAATCCCGTAGACTCATCAGATGCCTCCATCTGAGCCTTTAGTATTTTATCCTTGATACTCGACTGAAGGGTCGTATTTATAGCTCGAATTCTCTTAGGTTTCACTCTCTCTTTCCTACTCAGTGCATCAGCTACTACATTCGCCTTACCAGGATAGTAGCGAATTTTGCAGTCATAGTCGCTGAATAGCTCTATCCAGTGACGCTGACGCATGTTCAGTTCCTTTTGGCTAAAGATGTGTTGGAGACTTTTATGGTAGATATATATGACTCTTTGTCCCATACAAATAATGTCTCTAAATCTTAAGTGCAAACACAACCGCACCCAATTCTAAATCATGGGTGGTGTAATTCTTCTCATGCATTTTCAATTGCCTAGATGCATATGCTATCACCTTACCTCTCCGCATCAACACACAACCTAGTCCTAAGCTGGATGCATCACAATATACCACAAAGTCTTCTGATCCACCAAGGAGAGCTAAAACAGGCGCATTACATAACTTGTCCTTCAAAGTTTGAAATTCCCTTTCCTGTTGCTCACCCCAATCAAACGTCTTACTCTTCTGAGTCAAAATGGTCAAGGATTTAGCAATCTTAGAAAAGCTCTCTATGAATAGATGATAATACCCTGCCAATCCTAAGAATGAACGAACTTTAGACAGAGTTCTAGGGGCTTTCTAATTCTTAATAGCTTCAATCTTAATAGGGTCCACATGAATACCATCTCCATTAATCACATGTTCAAGAAACTATACTTCTCGCAACCAGAATTCGCACTTGGAAAACTTAGCATACAATTCCTCTTCTCTAAGCAATTCTAAGACTAACCCTAGGTGCACTTCATGCTCTTCCCAGGTCTTAGAGTAAATCAAGATATCATCATGAATACTATCACAAACTTGTCTAGATAAGGCCTACACACTCGGTTCATCAGATCCATAAATACCGCTGGTGCATTAGTCAGACCAAAGGGCTTTACTGTGAACTCGAAATATCCAAAACGAGTTCTAAACGAAGTCTTTGGAATGTCATTCTCATACACTCTCAGCTGGTGGTATCCGAACCTAAGATCAATCTTAGAGAAGTATTGTGATCTTTAAAGTTGAACGAACAGGTCGTCTATCCTTAAGAGTGGATAACGGTTCTTAATGTTTAACTTGTTCAGCTCTCTATAATGAATGTACATTCTAAAAGAACCATCCTTCTTCTTAACGAATAATACCGGTGGCCCCCAAGGCGACGAGCTTGGTCAAATGAAACTCTTGTCCTAGAGTTCTTTGAGTTGACTCGACAACTCCTCCATTGTAGAAGGTGCCAATCGATAGGGAGATTTCGTAACCGGTATTGCTCTAGGGACTAACTCAATACGAAATTCAATTTCTTGAATAGGTGGTAATCCTGATAGGTCATCCAAAAATACCTCGGGAAAGTCTCTAACCACAACAATCTCTTCTTGTTTTTGTTCCTTGGCCTTAGCACTCATTAGATGTCTCATTTTTCTCTTTTGTTTTTTCTCCTATAACTCTAAGTACCTTGCCGTCCGGTAGAGGTATTCTAACTACCTTATCGTGACAAATTATCTTAGCCTTATAGTTGGACAACCAATCCATTCCTATTATCACATCAAAACTCCCGCCTCCAAACGGTATCAAATTAATATCAAACATGTGACCTTCTATTCCGCTAATAACTTTATCAATATCTACTAGTTGCCCGCTAGCTATCTTAATCTCATAACTGAATCCTAAATCACTGGGCTCTATGCCTAACAGAGGTATGAAAGAAGTAGAAACGAAACTATAGTAGGCACCAGAATCGAATAGAGTTGTAGCATAGTGATCGTTTAAAGTGAACATACCCGTCATGATGTTTGGGTCCTGGTGTGCTTCCTCCACTCCCAGCATGCACACCCTTTCACGTGCCTGGTTACCATTGTTCCCACGACCTTGTCCCTTATTATTAGCAACAACTTAGTTTGGACGGTTTCCCCCTAGTCTTTGTGCTTTGTTTAACCTAGGACATGCCGCCTTAAAATGATCAGTTCCTCCACACTCATAACATGCTCTAGGAGCAGCAGTTGGGTTTCTAGCATTCACCGAGTTCACTATCCTGGGAGCCACTCTACAGTACTTTGCCATATGTCCAAGATGGCCACAGTTAAAGCAAGCCCAGCAAGGTATCTCAGGTGGGTGGTGTAGGTTATAGCTTACACACTTAGGAACTGTGCCATTGTACTCTCTCTTCACCGGGTTAGCAGTTGTAGCAAAGGCATTCCTAGTCCTAGACCTCTTGTTATCATCTTTTACATTCCTATATCTACTAGACTCTCTACTATTTTCTCTCTTCTTAGGGTTCTTCTTAAGTGATCCATTACTAATGGCTTCATCTGTTAGTGTTCCAGCCTTCTGTACGACCCTCTGAATTGTTTCCAACTCTGTTGCTGCCACCATCTCTTAGATTTATGGAGCAAGGCCATAAATGTACCTCTCAATCCTTTTGTTCTTAGGGGCAACTAAGTAAGGAACTAACCTAGCTAAGTAATGGAACCTATCAGTATACACAGCATGGCCAGCCCCAACCATGGCGTAGTTTCAGAACTCAGTTTCTAGTTTCTGCATCTCATTGACCGGACAAAATTCCTCCCTAGTTAAAGTCTTAAAATCTTCCCAAGACATACCTATATCGGCCTCTCGACTTCGTGTGTGGATTTGTGAGTTCCACCACGTGAGAGCCTTACTAACAAATGATCCAACAGTGTACTTTACCTTCTGATTATCCCTACATCCACTTATATCCTGAAGTGACTCCATCTTTTCAATCCAATAGGTATACACTATAGCACCTCCCTTACCATCATACTCTTTTGGGTTACAAACTAAGAACTCCTTATAGGTACAGCCCCTTTAGTCGTTGCTCACAATAACATTCCTAACATCGCCCTGGATGTTGTCATTGACGGCATCACCATTTTGATTCCTACCATTCCCCTGATTGCTACCTTGGTTGCCTACTTGAGCTAACATAGTGGGAAGTAACTTATGCAGTTGTTGTGCAATGACAGTGGAGAAGTCGGGGACTCGGTCAACACCATCATTCACCTCATTACATTGACCACCTACTTGGCCACCTTGACCACTTACTTGGCCACCTTGACCACCTACTTGGCCACCTAAACCACCAAATCCATCATTACCCTGATCACCAGATCGACCTCTAGTTCTACCATTTCCTCTACCAGTCCGTCCACCCATCCTTCCACCTCGTGGTGCGGTAGTTGCACGGCTAGCACTCCGTGTCATCATCCTTGGCGGCATTATCTACACGAGTAAGAACATAGGTAACGTTAGGTAGGTGGTAAGGTTCATATATAGGATAACTTAGTATACTATAATACGTATATTACGGTCCTAAGGTGTCAACACCGATTTATGTGAATGATATTACTAAATACACGTGAGTCATGATACATTTATAACTACGTTGGCCATCGTACTTATACTCACATCCTTTCCTAGTTGTACCTAGCATTAAGCTCACACATTTCAATGATTGACTTTTCTAATACGATATACTATATAACCATAGAAGCAAGTGTAAGCGGAACACCGCACACATAGATCCTATAACACAACTATATGGAGGTTCTTAGGTTATAGTATAGGCCAAACCACCTAGTTCTCTATAACCATGGCTCTGATTACCAATCTATCACACCCCGACATAGGCGGAAATAGGGGCATGCAACGAAGAATAATCAATCATAACACAAGATACATGATAGAGAAAAACTAAAATGTATTAATGAAAAGTGTCATGATGATCTTCCACCTCAAGTACAGACTTGAGTGAAGTCCCAATCAAGAACACATCACATAGTCTCCACAAATATAACCAAATACTCACGCAGGGGTCCATACTAGTCTTAAAATGACAATCCTCAAATACTTAAGTTAAATACAAAATCCAACATCAAATCTCTTAGAACGCAATCCATACAGGATGCTTTTATGGTATGCTAAAACTTGCAACACAACTTCACGAATCATTCTCAACACTTAAAAATGATACTCGAAAAGGTCAACAAATATGTTGGTGAGCTTGTAGGTTTGAAGAAAACCCTGTCGCAGTGCCAATATTTCAAACAGTTGGAAAATTGTGCAATATGACAGTGAATACATGCAACACATTCTATTCCAAACATAGAAATCCCATGCTATTAAATTCATATCCATATGGACCATTGCCACGCAATGTCTTCACATTCTCAATTCACACGCACCTAAAGTCTACCAGTTGGAGATATATATAGGGCGGACATATCATATCAAACCATAGCAAGTCCATGCTATAAACAATCCACTCGAAAAGTTTCACATATCATACTCAACTAAAACTCATGTCACTCACATAGTAGTCATAAGCACATAACATTGTCCCAAAAACAAATCAACTTTTGCACAATACAGAAAACAGTTCAAAACAGTTTTGAGTATCATTTTCTCTCAACGGAAAAGAGTTAAAAATGGGGCTACGAGAACTCACCTCAAGCAAAGGTGTCTAGTAGCAAGCTTAATATCACACAAGCAAATGCAACGACATCCAAACACGACCTAGTCCAATTAATGTTCCACCTAGACATTTACTTCCAAAATAGTTTTCAGGTTTGATGCATAGAGGTCAGATGTGCGTTGTACGGTTACCCTTAATGTTATCAGTGGTGTGATGGTTGACGACTTAGTTTTGAAAGATTACACACTTCCAACTCATACCTTAGTATAATATATCTACTTATACCATTTAGTATAATAGTAGAATAATATAAGAAAATTATTATAATAAACACTTATAAATATACTTCGGTAAATCCATTCGGTATTCTTAGTTATCATTAATTAATCATTTAGATTATAAGTAATGAAACGTTTATTTATGCTAAACAATTTAGGAAAGTTTCATAGAAATATATTTTTCGACTTTAAGTCGACTTATTAAAATAATAATATTTTATTATTTTGTCGTAAAAGTAAGTTTTTGAATAAAAATCTAAGTATAGGATTTTTATAAAATTTCGACATGACTCATTCGTTTATACAACGTTTTCCAAGGTTTTAAACCTCAATTTCCTATACTTTTCACAAATTTACCACTTTTCGACAAAATGCCAAATTTCATGTCTCGCAATGTCTACCAAAACATATTTCTCAAAATGACTTTCAATATTATTACATAGGTATGTTTCACTTTCCAAAAGTCCGTCAAAACTCATAAAATGACTTATTTTCTCTTATTGGGCCTTAAGGCCCAATAAGGATCCATTAAGATATTCGTATACATAAAGTACGTTTTAGGACCAATACTAAAGCCCATTAGTAGAAATAAGCTTAAAACAATAGCTAACAAAATAATTGGAACCACAATAAGACCACAATAAACCACGGCTTATTGGGCTTATTGGGCCGTGAGTTCATAAGCTCCCAACAATGCAAATAAGCTTTTAAATAAGCTAACAAGCTACGTAGTACATTTGGTTATCACCGTAAGCTATCAAAACAGTTCACAAAAATACGACATAAGAGGTCAATAGCCAAAAATAATTATTTCCTTGTTCTTGTGGTTTTCAAACCATCATATGCCCAAAATAAGTTCAATAGTGCTTATATAAAAGCCAAATAAGCTACTAACCAAATTAAGCTAAATAGAAAATAGATGTTTTCAACCATCACAACCATAACACAAAAATGATAAACCCTTACTCCTCTTTTAATCTATTCTAACGAACCAAACACCCCTTTATTTACTTTCATAAATTTCTAGTTTATGATTTTAAGAAAACGCACCGTACAACTACCTTCTACGCATCATTAGACATTCAAAAGTACAAGTTAAATTAAAATTTAAAAAAAATTACAAAGAGGGTTTTGAAAGCGAGTTAGGACATGACCCGACAACCCAAACGTTGTTTAAATGATAACCCGAATACTCTAATCAACCCGAATACTCTAATCTACCCAAAACTTCTATGTCTTCATGTTTTTGATCAAGTTGCAAAAATTTTAGTGTGTGTGTTTTAGGTCAGACGAGCAAGCAAGAGAGAAAAAGAGAGAAAATGTTTTGAAGATGAAATGATAATTGTGTGATAAGAATCAAGACAAATAGGACTATGTACCATGGTTGGGACACAAGTGCTAAAATGTGCCTCCTTGTCCCCCATAAGGTTCGACCGGTTATGGGATCCAAAGAGGGTCTCGGGTGCTTCTTTTTGTGTCGGTTTTCCTTAAAGGTCAACATTCTCAATTCTAAAATATTACCAGAAGTTTTCTAGTATTTTTATTTGACTTAAAAATACTTTTCCAAGAACTTAGACTATTCACACGACACATTTCCAATTAAAACTTCTCAAAATTCATTTTGAACATTAATAGATGTGTCGGGACTCGTTTTTTGGCATTTCAAGATATTTATGGGACGAACTTCCCGGATCATATCCAACATATATAAAATCCTCTAAAAAAAGGATTTATACAAGCAACATAATCACCAAACAACCAAAATCACATTGATTCACCACCGTCAACATGGTACTTGTTCTAACAAAACTGACAAAAGTCAAATAGTCAAAGGACTAAATTAGAACATTAAAATCTCATAAAAAGGGCAAGGGTTATAAAGAAGTGAAAGGATTGCAAAGATGCAGGGAAAAAACTTCAAGTTTGATGAAAAGGGAACTGGTTCCACACCTGACAAGGCTTTTCTAGTTTCAGAATCTAAATCTGAGTAGTTTTAGGTTAGGGTATTTTGATCCTGTTTGTGGATTGTATCAATCAAAAACTAGATCTAACTTTTGTGTGTTGTAGATAAGGTATCTATGCCTTTTGTACACTATAACTTTTATGATTCCGTATTTAACTCTTGTTGGTACAACCACTGCTTTATGCAGAATCTTAAATGTTAGAAGCACATGGTTAGAACCACTTGTGTTTTTTTATGTTGGCCATTGACTGGTCTTGTTTTAATACTGTACTGTTTGCCACTTTATACTTTTTGACAAAAAACTAGTAAAAAACAATGCCTTTTTTTCCATGAAACTGTCAAATATCTACTTGCATAAACAATCTTAGATAGCACAATTTGCAACAACAAGAACAAGATTTCATTCAATTCAGTCATTTGATACAAAAGATAGAATTACCTTACATAGATTAGCTACATACATCTAAAACATTTTAAAGATAACAAACAACACAATCATAAAAATGATAACTTTTTTCCAAAGTCTTGCACTTGCTTCAACCTTATTTAACCTTGTTTCTATTTAAGCCTGATAAACATGGTACTCAGCTTCCAAAAGATCAAAACGCTCCTAAACCCTAAGCTGCTCAGTGTATTCATCCCTTTCAGTAGGGTTCAAGTGTAAAAACAACTCAAACATTGGAGTTCGGTACCATTGATTATAAATTTCAGGATCAATCCAATAGAAGGCATTGCAATTCATCCTACCTGGAATCTGCTTCAAATAAGAAAATATTAGGGTTTATGATAATCAAAATGCATTGCATTTCCTATTACCCTGGAACTTGTAACAATAATAAATATTAGGGTTTATGATAATCAAAATCAAAACTTATCATTGTGAACTTACATTTGAGTAGCGACAATTGAGAAACCTTCTACATGGGTTACCTTCAGTCCAAGCAGTGCGTTTCACAAGAGGGAAACCACATTTACAATGAGTTGGTAAAACTCGATTGCGTGATGACGAGGAAGATGAAGCCATATTTTAATTAGCGTTCTTGATAATTGGGGGAGGATTTTAGATAAAAAGAAATAGGGTAGAAATAACCGTTAGGTAACTTTTATACAATTTTAACCGGGTAAACTATGGGTGGGTCGGGTGTGGAGACCATGTCAATGAACGGGTCGGGTTGGTTATTTTGTGTCTGGATAAATAATGAATTAAAAAATAAAAAATAAATTCCACATGTATAAAACCTGGTTGCATGGTTCAAAATGAAGTAAAATTAAGTTTAGTATGCAAAATGAATCATTTTATAGAGTAAATAGAGCGTTTATGTCTTTTACCTTTGTTTTAATTATACTTGTAAGCCACTTGCTAGGCGCTACTTGAGCAATTAGATTCCTTGT
>BQNB010059472.1:0-37311 GCA_026074375.1 Tanacetum coccineum
ACTTTGAAGATCTTTGAGGAAGTTTAGGATCAACAATCTTGATGCTAAATGATTGACTTTTAAAGCTCGAGTATGAGTATGCGGTGATGAATCCAACTTCGCTGGAATGAGGCTGCAACACCGACGTTTGTACATGCATTTAATGTTAGTAATAAACAACAAATATGGACGAAATATCTTTGTTATTCGTCGATTTTAGGTTGCAATAACCATCGGTTCCCCATTTTATAGTATAAATACTATACCTGTAATAGATTCAAAGAATCTCCTTGACAAGGTTTCCTGCTTAAAGCGTAGGATCTTCTAACATAGAGGTATTAGATTCACCATGCTTGCTTGTTCTCATTACCGGAATGTCTCGAAGCAGACAACACAGTAAGAGTGAATCGAATAGTTACTATCTTTCTGATTAAGTCATCAATTCATATACTAGACCAAAATCAATATCCACGTATCACAAGATTGATTCATATAGAATCTTGCAAGTCACTTATCGTAGAGCTATTTGAGGTTGACTCTGGAAGGATTTCCACTCGTCACTGTGAATACTAAAGAGTATCACTCTGAATGTTCTGGCAAGATCTCAAGGATAAAGCGTAGGACTCTTTGTTACTAAATGTTGTTTAAAGGTGAACAACAAGTGTTATACATGGATTGAGTCCTAATGAGATTTATAATGATGATCTCTCTTGGCTCTAGACTCGACTTTTGCACTTTGGTTTTAGTAATCGGAGGCTGGAGCTGACTGCCACCTATTCAATATTAACAATCTCGGAGTGAGATGTCAATAGATAACATGTGTATCTCCATGACAAATGAGACAAGTTTCTTTTGAGAGAAACTCGAATGGCTGGGAAGGGTTGTGTATTGCATCACTAGGTCTAGGGGTGTCAGTAGTGTCGGGTTGACCCGACCCGAACCCGAACCCGAACCCGATAATGCTTATCGAGTCAGGTCTTAGCGGGTTAAAAAATATTGTTGGGTTGATTTGACCCAAACCTGATAACCTGATAGTGTTATCGCGTCGGGTTAGGGTTGAATAATTAATGTTATTGGGTTATCGGGTCAACCCGATAAGACCCACAAATCAATTATCTAATTTTTAAGCAATAGTTTTTAAAATCCTAATACTTGTATCATAGTATGCAAATATGCATGAAATGTTTCTCTTGCTATAGAAGCACTTATTAATGTATGCAAACATAAGTTGTTGATTATGAATTACAAAATTTCATTTGGCAAGTACTAGTGCTACTGTTGCAAATAGGAATACAAATTTGTGATCAACAGCAAAGTTCGGTTTGTAAAGATTAGCCATTCTTGCAGGTCACACCATTTGATGTTATTGTTCTATTATTTTTTATTTTTGTTTAAGTGCCAAATGACATATATAAATTACAAAAACAAACATTTCATTTTCACTTTTCCTAAGAAACTGACCAAAACAAACATGCATATTTCCATATAGCCTTTTAACTACACACATAAAATAAATTTGATACTAGATACGCACCAAATGCACGTATGAATGGAATGTGAGTTTTAAGTGAATGGAACATAAGCGCTTATGGTGGTGGTTTATGTGTGCAGATTTATAACAGTGCAAAATATTAGTTATTTATATTTTATTCTGTAAGCATGTGATATTTTACTTCTATAACAGTGAAGACATTAGTCGCATAACAATAGAAGTTCTTATTTGTAGTATGACCTGATAACCCGAATCACCCGACCCGACATAACCCGACCCGAATATCACCCGAACCCGATAACCCGATTCTTTATCGGGTCGGGTTTCGGGTGAGTTTTTAAAAACCAAAACCCGACTCAACCCGACCCGATAAGACCCGATAACCCGATAACCCGACCCGATAACACCCCTAACTGGGTCGATGACGTCTTTCTTCAATACCAACAATCATCTTTGTGATTTTGATAGATTATGTATTGACCCGATTTCTACCTAAGGTGTGTGGAGGGCTGCTTTGTTTTCACCTTTTATCCATACTTTTCTTTTTCATTCTTCAACCCCTTTAATGCTTACCAAGACGTCATTACTAACACCTTGTTGTGATTGTTCCACTGTTAGCTCAACCTTAGTTGGCATTATTCCCTTATTCTCATTCAACTCCAATCATACCTAAGGACTGCTATTTCTAACTATGGATTGTCCTTGGGTAGATCCCTTCGGTTCTGGTTGGATCATAGGACTTATACCTAACCCTAACCAACTTATGGCTTCGTCGACGTCATGAGTTAATTGGTTGTTGGGTATAGAGATCGAACCATAAAACCTTTGATACAAACATTTTGAAATACCCCCTACACATGTGCTCCGGGATTCGAAATTGTTTTGCACATGAAGGAAAGAGTTGCACTTAGAGTCTTAAAGATCACATTATTCTCTATCACATTATATCACATTTTCTCCCCTTATTTTAAATAATAAATCTCTTAGTATTTGAAATATCAATTGATTAAAATTTATGACATGAAAAATTCCATAGGGAGAAAAATTGTACCATGATATTGCATGAATTAGTTTAAATGTTTTGAATACCAAAAGAATTTAAGAAGAGTATCCAAAAACATTAAAACATTTTCTGATAGCTCCCCTTCAACATAGTATTTGGGATACCACTAATTTTTAAAACTTGACGTTACAAGAAAAAATGATATGACACCACAAATATGTTGACGACGGAGTGCGATGCCTTAGTGAACAATGTATATTATTAATTGACATTATAGTTTCCACATTTTAATTTCACGAAATGTTTTTAGATACATAAAATTAACATTTATGAGATGCACCCAAAATACATTAAAAAGCTTTGGTTTTAAAAGCTCCTCTTCAAAAATTGATCTACATAAAATGACATTGTAAGTACCACTATTTTTAAACTTATTTGAGGAAGGGAGTGTTGAACACACAATTTTAACAAATACCACTTTTTATGAAAAGATACCACAAATTATATTATAAACAATCTGATAGAAGACTTCTCTTCTATTTGTAGAGTACTGAAGCGTACACTTCCCTATTACATTCGGGACCGAGTTATGCACTGAAATGTACATAAGTCATTATGAGAAAATTAGAAATGATATGTTTTAAAACGTTTGAACTCTTGCTCGAACTTCATTTACACACCTGTGTCAATGTTAATCGACATTTCTAGGTACGTAAATGTTATCAATTCCAAGAGACATGTCGAGAGGATTCTTTTTTGTATTTTTTAAAAAAATTTGATTTTATATTTTGTTTTTCTAGATTTTATATTTTTATATTTTTTTTGTTGGTTTTATATTTTTTTATTTTCTTTTTTCAAAAATATTTATAAATCAAAATAAAGAGAAAAATAAAAATATTTACAAATCGATCGTCTAACAAAATCTGCTCATTTTATGTCGATCAAGGAATAGACAATATGTTGAAACTTACTCAGATTTACTAAAAGGAAGCCGTTTCCAAACACGAAGTGCCAGTATCGATCATCTCCAATAAAGATAGCCGATTTGCATCAAGATTTTGAAGTTCACTCTAAAGAGCATTGGGAACTCGTCTGGACATGAGCACTCCTTATCACCCGCAACTCAATGGTCAATAGTGAAAGGATCATTCAGACCTTGGAGAACATGTTGCATACATATGTCATCGACTATACTAATGTGAAGCGTAAACCTTTTATATCCAAGTTGGAGATAGAGTTATGCTAAAAGTATCGTCTTGGAAAGGCGTAATTCGTTTTGGAAAATGTGGCAAACTAAGTCAACGATACATCGAGCCATTCAAAATCTTGGCTAGGATTGGTCCGGTAACATATAAACTCGAACTACCACAAGAATTATGTGGAATCCATAATACCTTTCACGTGTCAAATCTAAAGAAATGTCTGTCTAACGAAAACCTTGTCATCCTACTAGATGAAATCAAACTCGATGACAAGCTATATCTTATAGAAGAACCTGTTGAAATAATGGACTGAGAGGTCAAACAGTTGAAACAAAGCCGAATCCGCATTATTAAAGTACGTTGGAATTCTCGCCAAGGGCCATAATATATCTGGGAAAGAGAAGATCAAATGCTACAAAAGTATCCGCATCTCTTCTCGGGCACATAAAACTAAATCACGAGGACGTGATTCCTCTAACGGGTGGAGACTGTAGCAATTCGTAATTTTCGGGTCAATATTTAAACCCTGACTTTCGTCAATAAATTTAAATTTTCTTAAATTATTATTTTTATGAGTTTTCGGATAGGTTATTTTAATTCATCGCATAAGCTTAAACCGTAAACTATTATTTTACAACTATGATTAGTCTAGGTGTTCTAGACATTTTATTTTCTTATAATCATATTTTATTTGTACTATTGCTATTTTGCTATTTTATGTAAACATTGTACGTTTTACATTTTACGCAAACTTAAACCTACATTTATAGGTTGTAACAACGTCTATGTACTTCGTTAAACTTATAACATATCTAATATACTTAGTTAGAGTATATTGATAAGTTTTAGCATTTTTATAAGCATAGTATTTTTATGATACCCAGTTTTAAGTTTCGTGACTTAAGGGCTTAACATTAGTAATTACCGGGACCAAATTATACCCCGTAAGGTAATAACTTCATAAGGAAGCAAATCAACACATCACCACCTCCTTAGCTTGAGGTGGCATGTGACTAAGCAAGCAAATCAACACATCACCACCTCCTTAGTTTGAGGTGGCGTGTGACTAATGAAACAAATCAACACATGACCACCTCATTAGCTTGAGGTGGCATGTGACTTGTGAAAGTAAATCAACACATCACCACCTCTAAATCATATATATAAACCTCCAATCCATCATTTTTCTCATAGATAACTAAAAATCACCACCTCTTTGAGTTAATGGCTGAGCTTATCAAGATATTTACAAGAGTTAGAGTTTGGGTTGATTGGTATTCATTTGGGTTAAAAGCTAGAGTTTGATTCATTGTTCTTGTTGAATTCTTCCATCATCCTTCCTTTGTAAGGATATATTTATGTTCTTGTATTCATATTTTTATTTTTGATCATGTATAATTTCTATATAATCTTTATAATTGTATGTGTAATATTCTTTTAGTGGGTTTTAGACATTGTACATACTTGTTAAATCATAAAAATGCAAGCTAAACAAGCTCTAAGTCATAGTGGTATTTTCTATATTAGATCAGTAGAAAAGATGGTGTTGTTGTATAAAATCAGTAGGTTCTGGATATTAGAGAAAAATACTAGATCTCTTATGATCATTTTGCCAGGTGGCACGACCCGGGACGATGTTCGATGCTCCAGTTATAGCCGAAATGGTAAAGACTACCCAAATCTGACCACCAGTTTTAAATGGCTAATATCTCTAAAAATTTGTATACTGATCCCCAAATATGTAAAACTAAAAGTTGTAGGAAACATCTTAAAGAATCAGTAGCAAGTTAAATGAGCCTCTACCGACTTACGGTTTGGAAATGGCGACCGTTTCCGTAAAACTGAAGTAGGCTGTTAATAATCAGCCATGACCTTTGTGGATATATTACCTAATTTGACCATTTATCAAGTAAAATGAGATAAAAAGGATCTTAATTCTGAAAAATAGACGTGAATATGGTTCCGTAGGTATAAGAACCAGGTCGAGACCCCTTATGGTTTAAGAGATATGACGACTTTAATCAGTATATACTGTTATAACTTAATATTAACCGGGATGGTTTAATTTGTAAATTGGCTATTTTTATGAAACCCGAAGTGGTAGGACCTACTTATCGAGAATATGATCCGTTTACCTTCTGTAATTAAATTGAACTGAGACTCGACCATTCTGAACCATTTTCACTTATACCACTTCTATGTCACTTATGTTTTACCAAGAGTTCTTAAGGAAACATAACGAATGTTTCCATAAAACGTTTATCTCGTTAATTATTCTTTCACATATAACTTATAAATACCAAGTACTATATTAATAGAGAATTTCAAAATCATATGAGGCCTCTCCTGGGTGTCGTATTGATGAGTTGTGGATTTACGATTTAAAGTGTCCTGGCTCCTCATACGTTCACTACATGACCTCTAAATTATGATAGCCCGAACGATAGTATGATGCTATTTATAAAAGGCAAATAGCCAAACAAAACTTTAGGGATACTTCATTAATATAACAACTTAAGAATCTATGTTCAACATTATAATCAAAGTCAATAACTTTATATTATCGTACCTTATTCTAAGACATTTAATTTACTCTATGTGTAAAGAAGAACACGAAAAACATCTCAAGCAAATTTTAGAGCTACTCAAAAAAGAACAGTTATACGCTAAATTCTCTAAATATAAATTTTGGATTTTAACAGTACAATTCCTGGGTCACGTAATTGATAGTCAGGGTATTTACGTGGATCCTGCCAAGATCGAGTCCATAAAGAATTGGGCTGCTCCTACAACCAATTTCTAGGACTTGCTAGATATTACCGTAGATTCATCGAAGGTTTTTCCAAGATAGCAAAGCCTTTGACTAAATTGAATCAAAAAAACATAAAATTTAGTTGGGATAAAGATGAAGAAGAATCATTTTAGTTACTAGAGGAAAATTTGTGTAGTACACCTATTTTAGCCTTACTTGATGGCAGCGAAGATTTTGTTGTTTACTGTGATGCTTCACACCAAGGTTTGGGAGCAGTTTTAATGTAGAGACAGAAGGTGATAGCACACGCCTCTCGTCAACTTAAAACTCACGAGAAAAACTACACCACTCACGACTTGGAATTAGGATCAGTTGTTTTTGCTCTTAGAATCTTAGAGCCTTATCTCTACGGCCGAAGGGGTACAGTTGTACACAGATCACAAAGTTACATCTAGACAATATTCTAGCGGGGAGAGCTGAACATGAGACAGAATTAAAAAGAATCGTCGCTGGATCGAATTACTCAGTGATTGTGCTTTGCAAAATTCGTTATCACCCGGGTAAAGCAAATGTTGTAGCAGATGCTCTCAGTAGAAAGGAGCGACTTAAACCTCCTTAGTAAAACGAGCATGTATTCTCACCCCGAAAACAGTTTATGAAAACCATTAAAAGAGAAAAAGTAGGGCTATGAACTTATCGAGGAGCAATGAAGTAGCACCCCAAGTGGTATTCTGATGCGTTGTTGTGATTTTAGGGGTGTAACAACTAGAAGATTGACCTGCAATCAGGTTATCATCAACAACTCCCGCTAAAGTGTTTGGTACTGTGTCTTTTACTCCTGTACTTTGGAAACACTACATATACGATACAAAGTGTATAGTGAATACGGATCACAAAAGTCTTTAGTACACCCTCGACCAAAAGGAACTTATCATGAGACAATATTGATGGATTGAGTTTCTTAGTGATTACGATTGCTTGATTCGTTATCACCCAGGTAAGGCGAATGTCGTAGCCGATTCCTTGAGCCGAAAGGGAAGGATTAAGTCATTAAGAATTCGAGCCTTAATAATGACAATTTACAACAACTTTCCTACTCATACTCTCAGAGCTCAAGCTGAGGCCACTTTTTGAAAGGATAAAGGATCTGATCATGTATGAGTCACATAAGTCCAAGTACTCAATTCAACCTGGATTGGACATGTTGTATCATGATCTCAAACAACTATATTGTTGGCCGAATAAGAAAGCCAAAGGTGTCACTTATGTAAGTAAATGCCTAGCATTTGCCAAAGTTAAGACATGATGTCAGAAACCGTCATGGTTATTGCAACAACCTGAGTTTTCCACATGGAAAAGGGACCAAATCACAATGGACTTCATCACCAAGTTTTCGTGGACATCGATCGAGTATGACTCGATTTGGGTCATCATCAATCGTCTGACTCAATCTGCTCATTTTATGTCGATCAAGGAATAGATAATATGGAGAAACTTACCTAGATTTACATAAAGGAATCCATTTCTAAACACGGAGTGCTAGTATCGATCATCTCCGATAAAGATAGCCGATTTGCATCAAGATTTGGAGTTCAATCTAGAGAGCATTGGGAACTCATCTGGACATGAGCACTGCTTATCACCCGTAACTCAATGGTCAATAGTAAAAAGATCATTAAGACCTTGGAGAATATGTTGCATACATATGTCATCGACTATACTAATGTGAATTGTAAACCCTTGGAATTCCAAGTTGGAGATAGAGTTATGTTAAAAATCTCTCATTGGAAAGGCGTAATTCGTTTTGGAAAACATGGAAAACTGAGTCCACGATACATCGGGCCATTCAAAATCCTGGCTAGGATTGGTCCGGTGGCATATAAACTCGAACTACCATAAGAATTAAGTGGAATCCATAATACCTTCCACGTGTCAAATCTAAAGAAATGTCTGCCTGACAAAAACCTTATCATCCCATTAGATGAAATCAAACTCGATGACAATCTACATTTTATAGAAGAACCTATTGAAATAATGGACCGAGCGGTCAAACAGTTGAAACAAATTCGAATCCCCATTGTTAAAGTACGTTGGAATTCTCACCGAGAGCCAGAATATACCTGGGAAAGAGAAGATCAAATGCGACAAAAGTATCCGCATCTCTTCTCGGGCACATAAAACTAAATCACGTAGACGTGATTCCTCTAATGGGTAGAAGTTGTAGCAACTTGTATAATTCAGGTTAATATTTAACTATTCATTTTCACTTATTATTATCTTGATTTTAAATAATATTACTTTTATAAGTAATTATATAAATTCAATCGCGTAAGCTTAAATCTTAAACAATATTAGACTATGATTAGTCTAGGTGTTCTAGACATTTTATTTTCTTATAATCATATTTCATATGTACTATTTTATTTTGTTATTTTATGTAAACATTGTACGTTTTACATTTTACGTGAACTTAAACCTACGTTTATAGATTTTAACAACGTCTATGTACGCCGTTAAACTTATAACTCATCTAATATACTTAATTAGAGTATATTGATAAGTTTTAACATTCTTATAAGCATAGTACTTTTATGATACCCAACTTTAAGTTTCATGACTTAACGGCTTAACATTAGTAATTATCGAGACCAAATTATACCCGTAGGGCAATAACTTCACAATGAAGAAAATCAACACACACCTCAATAACTTCAGAATGAAGCAAATAAACACACACCTTAATAACTTCATAATGAATCAAATCAACATACACCTCAAGCTTGAGGTGGTGTTTATGTCTAGTCACAAGGCCACATGGCATTGTTTAAGCCTACTAAGTCTTATATTAAGACACATAAGCATGCCACATATAAGCATATAAATCTCTAACTTCACCATTTAGATACTTTGCGCATAAGATAGAAATATCTCTTGTTTCTCTCCTCTCCCATCCATACATAATATATTCACCACCACCATTGAAGTTTTAATTCAAGCTCCAAAATGTACTACAAAGATGAAGACCTGGGTGTGTATTACATATCCAGTATTGCTTTGAAGATTTCAAGGTTGATATAATAGAACACACTTGGTTAAAGGCCGAACTAAAGGCTAAGTACAAGAACTCTCTAAGGTTATAACAAGTTTGGTTGAAGATTGAAGACTAAGTTGGTGGTTAGAAGACTTAGGATAGTGGTTCTTGTGTTTCCATCCAAAAATTTGTAAGACTATGTTTAGATTTCATGCTTTTCCTTTCCTTTTGATATACTACATACCTTGTGCAAGTTTTATAAGTAATATGACATAAAAATATTAAGTTTGTACACACATTATAAAAATAATAAACAATGCAAGCTAATAAGCCTTAGGTAAATGTGAAAATTCTGTTTTAGACTAGATAGCAAACATGAGAAATTGTGAAAAAACAGAGGTTCTGGGTATAAGGTAAAAATATAAAGATATAGCCATATCCTTAGATCATTTTGCCTGGGTGCTCGACCGATACGCATCGGAATGAATTAGTTATAGCCGAAATGGCAAAGGTGCGCAGATTCTGCACACCTGTAGTAAATGGCTATTATCTCTAAAATTTTTAATAGTGGCCTCTAATTATATAAACCTAAAAGTTGTAGAGGACTCAAATATCTAATCATGCTCACTGGTTTGAGCTTAATCAAAGTTACGATTTGAAAATGACGGCCATTTCACCAGGACTGTTGTTGGCTGTCCAAAAACAGCCATGATCTTTAATGATGTTTCGACCATTTTGAACCATTTTCACTTATACCACTTCTATGTCACTCACGTTTTACCAAGAGTCCTTAACGAAACATAACGAATGTTTCCATAAAACGTTTATCTTGTTAATTATTCTTTCACATATAACTTATAAATACCAAGTACTATATTAATAGGGAATTTCAAAATCATATAAGGCCTCTCTGGGGTGTCGTATCGACGAGTTGTGGATTTACGATTTAAAGTGTCCTGGCTCCTCATACGTTCACTACATGACCTCTAAATTATGATAGCCCGAACGATAGTATGATGTTATTTATAAAAGGCAAATAGCCAAATGAAACTTTAGGGATACTTCATTAATATAACAACTTAAGAATCTATGTTCAACGTTATAATCAAAGTCAATAACTTTATATTATCGTACTTTATTCTAAGACACGATCATTATATTTTCGTAGGTCATCGTTAAAGCTTGTGATCTCGCAATACACTAGCTATCGTTATAACCCACCCACTACTGATCACTACGGTGAGTTCATAGCCTCACCTTTACTTATTTACATGCTTTATAAACCCTACGAGGGAGATACATGCTAAAACATCTACTTATGGACAATTAATTTCAAAAATGTATGTTTTCCTGAATATATTATTACTTGTGTCTAAGTTCCTTCATGCCATAAGTCCCTACATCATGGATCATTACTCACTTGTGTGTGAACGCGAATATTGTGGATAGGCCTATCGGGGTTGACGAATCCTGTTTGTGCCGGATAGGTAACCAAACGCACTATATTTGTAACTCTTGGTATATGGCAATTACCTACACGGGGCCATTATTATCATATATATCATTATTGATATATATTGTCAGTTTTGAGTGCCATGAGCTTAGACGCAATAATATCTATTTATATGATGATTGTATTCGTTGTAATTATTACTATAACTCTGAAAACTTGATTGTCCATTACATAAACCTATGAATTCACTCAACCATTGTGTTGACTTCTCGGCATGTTATCTCAGGTTTTTCAGGTATATTGCTCGGGGGGAAGCCTTACGGATATGTACTAGAGACTCTACATTTTTATACATTCGACAAAACTTTATAACATGTTTGAAAACATTATGTTTTATAAAAACTGTTGGGACCTATTCATAAACTCCGATATTTTAATATGTCAAATGTGAAAACTTATTTCTAAAACGTCTCTTTTTGAGGTCGTTTTCTGTGACTTGTACTTTATGCCTTGAAGTCTTACCCCATGTTTCCTTTCCGATGCGTTGTGATTTTAGGGGTGTGACATATGGTCTTTGGTCTGAACTCGTGTCTTTTTTATAGAATCATAAAGATCTTTGTAAGTCTGTTTCAAATGCTCTTTTTCCTTATTTAAATGTTCATTCTCTGCAAGTAATTTAGCCACACTATGTTCGAGTTACATGTTTATTTTTTCAATTACATCCATCTCATGTTTAATCTTGGCTTCATTACTTTTTACTTTCAAAAATTGACCATGTTGCCCCGATTTTAAAGATTGATTTTGATATTTAAGTTCAAGAGCAATACAATGTGCTTCCATTCTTGAATTTTTTTTGAAATTGGGCAACGGTCTTTTTGAGAAAGATATTTTTTTAGACTCGAGAGATTGGTTTAAAAGTTTTGTGGTCTTGTTATCCAGTGATGAATTAGGCATAGGACTTTTAACTTGACATTGTTTAGTATACTGGTCAACCCTACCTTCATTAATGATTTCAGGTTGCTCAGTATACTGTTGTCCTGTAGCAGTTATATTACATTCAACAGTCAATTGTACCTCAGCCAATGGCTCTTTGTCATATATGGGTCTGATATTTGCTTCATCAGCATTTACATCATTCCCTGACCTGCTGCTTGTATCTTGCTTTTCAGATTCTGTCCCACTGCATTCCATGACAACTAAACTAGCATTCAATGCTTTTCCCAAATCAATCTTACTCTCTTGCATCTGCATCTGTCTTTTATTCACCCTTCTATCATACTGTCTTTGATGACGTGTTATTTTAGCAACAGACTTCTTAACATTACCCATGTGTTGGAGTAGTGTTTCTCAAAACTGTTTAACTTCGATTCTAGTGTATTTAGCAAAATACTTGTCTATCATTTGACTGTCATTATCCAAAGTAAAATGCGAATCGATGAACATCTGAAATTGTCTGTTAATCACCCAAAAGGCTGCCATGGATTCATCTTCTTGAAATTAGTCTTCGTCCAGTTGCTTGTGTAGTTGATCCATTTTGAGAAGTATCGTACTTGTGAAAGTCTCGTTATCTTGACCAAAGAGTGACATGAATGACCGTTTGAATCCATGTTCGATGCGAGTGCCTTTTAAGTCTTCTTTAGAAAGAACCTGAAGGTGTGAATTAAAAGAACGAAAATATGCCATGCATCTCTCTTTTGATTTTGACATTTTATATTTTATTGCATGCACATCTTTTGTTTTTGAACACAAAGAAATCATATCTTTCGTTTCCATTTTATATGATTTGTTGTGAGTGAATTATTAATCTTAAGTAGATAAAGTGATTTGTTGTGGTTTTATATAAAAAATCGTTTTTGACGTTAACGTACTTGATCTTAATTAACGATTAAAAAAACTTAAAATTAAGGACTAATGGTGAAAACGATTATTAAACTAAATGTTTAAATAAAAGATTTTTAATGTGAAAATTTGCAAATTAAGGGTTAAAAGTGAAAATTCAAAAATAGCATGACCCTTTCTTTTTGAAATGGACCTTTTTGTTGAACCTTGCCAAAATTATTTGAACCATTCTAATTCTTACTTGAACAACCTCTTTTGAACCTTTCAAAACTTTTATGAACCTTTGAATGAAAAGAATGTTACGTATGCATGCATTATTTTTGAAAAAATATGGTCTTCTTCTCCAACATAACGTAAACGTAGGGTTTTGATTGCGGTTTCATTTCAGAGTGATTCAACACAAACGAACTATGTTACGATGATCGTCGAAAGATCATGATGCTAATAGAAGTAGTTATAAGACCCGCGAACAGCCGAAACTCGAAACCTGAAAAACCGAAACACGTTGAAACTATGTCTTCTTCTTGGTATTGGTATTTGACATTTTGATTTGTTGAATGGATATGAATCTTAAGTATGTAAATTATTGTTGTTGTGGATTGAAATTCAATTATCGTTCACTAGGGGATTTTACAATCTTCAGATTTAAACCAGAGAAAATCTAATCTTTCACGGGATTTTACAAAATCAAGAAAAAACCGTGAATGATCTGATTTGGAATCAGCGAAAAATTCCAAAAAAACTAAAAAATGTCAATAAATCATGGAAAACGATGTTTTTGGCCTTCGAAAAATCCTTAAACAACCAGCTAAAAGGGAGGATACCAGCGTGATCCGTCTCCGTTTTACTCTTCGATTTGAGAGTCAACGGGCCGAAAACGGACTTACGATCAAAAGTTTTATGGCTGTTTTACTGAAACCCTTTTCGTCACACAAATTTTCAAAAAAAATTCGTTCGGTCCAAAAAAAAATTTCTCGTTCGATCCGCCAAATCGATCGATCACGCTCGTGTTTATCGAATCGACGCCCGTTTATCATCCATCACGCTCGTAATAGAATCACCACAAGCTCGTTCGAATCTCATTCGTTCGATCACGCTTCAGTTCGACTCACTTCGAAATCGAATCGACGCTCGTTCGATCACGCTCAGTAAACTTGGAATCACGGTTCGTTCTATCACTGCTAAACGTTCGATACACGCTCGTATCGACATCACATTCTTCGCTCAACCGCTGGTTCGATCACGCTAGTATGCTTGTTCGATCGACTCTAGTTCGATCAACTCGTTCGATCCTTGAAGAAGATGCAACAATATCACATCAAGACGAAGAAAAAACCACTCGATCGATCAAGAGAATGTCACTAGTTCCGAACTTACGCTCAAATGTTGAGACTCGTTCGATGGTGCTAGTTCGAATGAGCTTGTTCGAAGGTCTCTGTTCGATTTGTGCTCTGGTTCGAATAACCATACACATACCACTCGATCGATTCGTTTTGAGAAGAATGACACTCGTTCGATCCAAACTATAAAACACTCGTTCGAACCACGCGCTAGATCACTCGTTCGATCCAAACTAAGATGAAGCTCGTTCGATTGAGACACCACGAACTCGAAGTAATCAATTCGAACCACGACTAAAACGCGTATATGCCAAGAAACAAATTCGTGCCACTTTGCTTACTAAAAAAACACGAAACTAAGCTTACAACCACGAAAATAACAACTAAAAACTAACAAAAACTAAACCCACCCGTGGCGAATGATACCAAATGTTATCCCAAAAGCTTAATCCATTTCACAACATAAGCTATACCAATAAGCAAAATAAAGATAGAAAAGAGATAAGGAAAGTGAAAGATTATTAGAGAGAAAATAAGATGGTGGAAGATTACACACACTAGTAACAAAAACACCAACAAATTATAAATGGTCACCAACAATACCCTCTCCATGTGTGGATATGGGTTTATTTATACCCAATGCCAAGAGTGGCCTGGTGGGCTTTTTCATACTGGGAACGGGCTTGCTAACCACTTGGCTTTTGAGCCCGGACACCACTGACAATATTAGATTACAGTCCAAGCCCGTTAAACCCGACTAGCCTATTACTTAACCAAGAACAAATTACGTACGAATTGAAGACCGATAACATTCTTGTTCGACTTATATAAAATTAAGGCTAACATTATGACAAACATGAAGCATCTAATTGCTTTACAAATGAGAGCAACAGTTATATCATCAGAACTCAAGCACAAATGTGAAATGCATGTATCCTAATTGACAAGGAAACCTAATTTTAACTTGCTTAGCTGTGCAAACTCCAAAGGAGATACAAAGTCTATCGATGTAGACTATCATTAGGCAATTTAAGAAGAGCCATTCAATCAAATAGAGAATATATGAGCCTTTTCACGAGTGGTGCTCAATTCATGCTAAACCACGACCATTTTATGGTTTATACCACGAACCAACTTCACTCTTGAAGCAAACACTCATCGTTAGGTCAAATGAATTTCTAGTGTAATAGATTCTCTGAGTAGATCATTACTCAAGGTATAACCAAAAGAAATCCTATATTTGCCTAATAAAGTGTAGCAAAGATAAAATTTGTATTATCTTTTCATACAAGGCCTACTAATGACTCAACTATGTAACTGTAATTTTCGATTCACATAATCCAATCAATATTTGTGGAATTCTAGGGTTGAATGAGAGAGCAAGCAAGTTGTTGTAGCTATAAGAAAGAATGAGTCATCCAGGACCTAGGAGTATGCTTAAAAGTGACAATGAATGTGTAATGCTTTATATTAAGAGTGTTTAAAGAATGCACCTTTGCATTTCTTTTATGAAAGAAATCCAATTAAGGTTATTACCTCAATAGATCTTGTGTTTGTTTCTTTGTAGAAATAATAATGATTTACTAAAGTTTAGTTAAATCTATGTTAGACTTTTAAGCAAGAGATTTACAAGAGGAAGATGTTTAAATCTAATGCCATAGGGCAGATCTACCAAAACCGAAGATGGATTTAGGACGAAGGATCCATCGATCCGTGGAAGTGCCAAATTTAGGCAAGGATCATTTTTTTATTTTATTTTTTTATTATTTAGGAGATGGTGTTGAAATTCGGTTATTAGGAGAAGCTTATATAAGTTATAAGAGTTCTTGGTTTGAGTTTTCAGAAATGACATCCAAGTCTTGCTTATCAAGTTGGAGTACTTATGAGTTTCCCCAAAAAAAAAAAAAAAAAATAAAAATTTTTGATTGGAAACTTAATAAGTCGTCAATCGACTTAGAGTGGTTAAGTTTAAATGCAAGTATAATTTGACCATTACTAATAACACAACCTTTGAAACACTTAACTCAATGCAAACATCGTCATTGCAAGTGTGATTGCAATTTGATGAACTAATCTTGTTTGTCTTAGCAATCGACTTCGTATTTCATGTAATAACCTGAGGATGGTTAAACATGGTAGACAAGAAAAAATATCAAATGGTCATGAATTGATGATAATTTCGTGAACTATATAACTCTAATCTCCGGAATATCAATGATCAATATTCCAAATTTGTAATTGGATTGAATGTGAATTGAATATCTTTGAATATAAATCATCTTCATATTTGAAATCCTCTTACGATCACTTATTGAAAAAAAAGCACGATGTTGGTTTTGAGAATATGTTCAATTATTCCTAGTTTCTAAACCTGAGATGGTTAAAGGTTCTTATTTGGTGAAGAAGAAATATTAATACTATATTCGTAAGTAAAGAAAGTTTTGATGAAGAAGAGAATTAAGTTTTGAGTTGTGCTTTTGAATTGTTCGAGCAAAGTTACAATATGATTGTGCATTTTGCATCATGATTGGACTTTTCCGGAGATGACGACTACCAAATTGCATTGCAAGGTAAATTACTTGAATATTTTGTGACAAGACATCAAAGTCTCCATCCTACATCATTGTGATATTTTATGCAATATAATGCCAAATATTTAGAACACAACCAATTAGACAAGTAGACTCAATATGACATCATCTACACAAGTGTGAGTTATGATACGATACATATTCTTATCGTCTTAAAAAATTTCGTTATTTTCCTATCAATCGAGTGTGATATTGGTAATGTAGTTTTAAGATAATATAATCTTGTGTACCATTTTGATATAATCTCAAAGCTAGACAAATAAGAATCCAATTTCTTATCCATACTCAAAAGCTTGTCAATTAGATTCGATAATAATATCAATCATAGTTTGAATAATGAGTTGATATATATTCGAAATCTTTCTTGACCCTCACGAACACTCTTTTAAAAGAAGACAAATAAAGATTTTCATAGTGTGTTCCATTAATCCTAAGACTAGTTGTAAGTGTGAGGTTGATGAATAATGACAATTTTACTTTCCTTACTTCAAGATTGTCATATATTTTGCTTGTGCGAAAAACTATTTGTTGTTATGCATAGTATGCATAGTTTTTGACATTTTATTAGTGTATGAATGATTTTTCTAACCATTTTAATACAACACACATATTTTGTAAAATACTATATGTTTATAAAAAGAATATAATTAGTGTGTGTGTGTAAGAACAATGCAAGCATAAGCAAAGTTAACAATACAATTTCATATACTTAAATACTAAAGTATTCTAATATGATATATTTTCTTTTGTTTAACCTACCAAGTTCAAACAAAGCAAGACGATGAAAAGATTTATACATCTTGTTGGAAGAGAGTTAAATGTGTTGAAATATATAGGGACGGATTTTAACATATTGTCTTAGGACATTATTCTTTCCAACACACTTGACAAACAATTAACTCTCGTGTTTCTTCTAATGGGTTACTACAACTCAAATTAATCTACAGGATGTTTATTGTAACACTTTGTAAATATAGTATCATAAGCCTAAAGCAATCGCAACAAACTAGTAACATACAAATAGCATACATGAAAAATGTGTTTAGATATATAATTAGCTCAATTACAAATAGTAATGATTACTTATTAATATCTATTAACAGAGTTGAAGCAAAAGTTAATCACATAATCATCTAGCATACACTTAAAGGATATCAGTCGTCGTTGTGTATTAGATATAACAATGTATACATAGCTTGATTTTAATTGAAAACAAAAATAGTTTCCTCCCCATTTTAAAAATTAATCAATATCAATGTTTTTAAGGATAAGTTGACTAGAAATGCTCGACTTGAAAGAAAAGGTAAACTACAAGTTTTACGTCAAACCGAAACATATAATTTTGACCATTATGTAGTATTTTGCATTTTTGACTCACTTAAGTTTAGAATAAAGACTTGGAAGTATTTTTAAATGAAACTAGACTCGATTATCTTCGAAATGACGGGTGGCACGACTTCTACGGACTTACGGTTGATTTTATATGATTTTTTGAAGTTTGCCAAAAACTAACGAAACAGACAGGCGGCCCCCATAAAGGTGACGGCCCCCAGATATATTTAGGGGCCGCCCGAACATTTATAGGACCGCCACCAGTGACCCCAAAACACGTTTTTTGAATCATTTTATAACTTAACTGTAGAACATAGGACTTTAAAAAGTTGTTCCAGCACATAAATTTCATGTTTTAGACATCATTTCTACTCTTACGACTTAGACAAACATAAGTTGACACTTCCAAGTTCTTTTGAGAAAATTTTCCTTCAAGCTAGTATACGAAGTATATTTAATAACAAAACTGGTACGAATCAAACAACAAAACACTTTTCATATTTAGTCCTCATTCATGGGTAATTTGATACATGGATCGTACTCTATTTTAAAAACCATTTGTTTTGAAAACTAGAGTGACGTGGCTCTGATACCAATTGTGGAAACCGTAGAGGGGGGTGAATACGTTTCCTTTTAAAAACTTTAAATCTTTTATATCAATTTTTACAAGACTCATTGTCGGCGGTCCTATAAATATATGGGGGCCGCCTAGTACATCAGGGGGCCGCCCTATTTAAAGGGACCGCCTCCAGAAGAGGTTTTCAGACTAGATCATTTGTATCAAATCACCAATCAAGTTTGACGCAATATGAGAAGTGTCGATAATGGATTTAAAATAACTAGCGCATATTCTACCAATATATCCACACTCACAATGTTTACTACAAAGAGCTACAAAACCATGACTAACACAACATACACAACAATGCACACAATCATAAGCACAATGCAAGTGTAAAAGTAAAGCGATAAATGTAAAGACATAAGTAAAGAGAAAGGTAAAAGAAAATGCAAACCGACACGATGATTTATAGTGGTTCGGTCACGAAGCTCCTCTTCGCCCTACTCCACTCCTCGAGTATCCAACTCGAGAGTTACTTCACTAATCAACAAGCTCCCTTTCGGCGGAGAAAACCTTATACCAATGCTTACATTATTTTCCGACACTAAGCTAGATGTCGAGTTCTTCTTCGGGTACAACCAAACCCGTTATGTTTTATGGCCCAACATAACAAACCTTGTGTTTTATGGCCTAAACACATAAACCGCGTCGCTTACATTATTTTCTGACACTAAGCTAAATGTCGAGTCCTAATCTTAGCTAGAACCAATCTACCACTTCACCAATGTATTTTAAGGCCTAAAATACTAACCAACCCACAATCAACCCATCCAAATATACACATCATTTGGATCTACACACTACTAAGGATTGGAAGACATGGCTGCGACCTCTTATTATGTAACAAATGTTACATATGGACTAACTAGACTATTAACTTCAGGATCTTGAGATGACCGAGTTTCTCTTGCACTTGAGGGAGAAGAAAGAGTAGAAGATTGGATCACATTTAAACAAGATTAAACAAGTTAAATGATCAAAGATTTAGAGAGATTTAGTGAGATCTAGAGAGAGAAAGAAGTGAGAGAAATTCGTGCAAAAGTGTTGTGAAAATAGTTGGAGGTGACCTACTATTTATAGGAGCTGAAAAACAGCCTGTCAGGAAACGGCGGTCTCAGATATATAAGGGGGCCGCCAAATAATTAAAGGGGTCGCTGAGCGAATTAAGGGACCACCCCGACAAACGCTCCTATTTTTGTCATTTTGTGGTGACAAACTTGTCTGGTGAAAGTGACACTTCTTTTAGGAGGAAAATGACTAGATTTTGAAATTCAAAATAATTACCAAACCTAAAAACTTTCTTTTATATTCAAAATATATTTGTCTAAATTATTTTGAGAAATAGTTTTGTTGTTTTATAAAAAATATAAAGTTTATTACAAAAACTATTCTTTGGATCATCCTACAAGTTTATATTGTTTGTACATACCTTATGTGATTTACGTCGGGTGTAAACCAATGTCCGTCTTGATGCATACTTGAGACATCGAAAGATGTTGATACGTGTATGTATTGATGATTTGTGACTACGAGTAACTTGCACACTTTACGTTACGTATTACAAGTTACATGTTTGTTATCTTCAAAACATAAAGAGATCGTATAGATTAAATATCATAATATTTGCACTAACAAACCCGTTTGAGTCGAGAATTCTAAGGGTGGAGATGTCTAATCCAATGTAGAAGATATGAACCTTCTGTTGACAGTTCAGATCGTGCAACGGACATTGGTAAAGAAGATCATTGTATCTTTCCCAAGCATGATACAATGTCTCATCCCTCTCTTGCTTGAAATTGCGGATTACTTCTAATTTCTTGGCAGTAATGAAAGGGTGAAAATATCTCCAAATAAATTCTTTTTTAAGGAGATCCCATGTAGTGATTGTCCCTGCTGGAAGCCTATTTTTCCATCTCAAGGCTCGTCCTTTAAGTGTAATTGGAAATACCCTAAGCATAACTGCATCGTGAGTGACGCCAGAGAAGTGGAAGAGATCCATAATTTTATACCGGGCACGCATATGTTCGTATGCACTTTCATCATCGGTTTTATAATCTTTCTTTTGCTGTGAATAAGTTTGCGTCGTAATTCCCTCATAAAGTTTGTATTTATCTCAAATTCGACGTCATCACCAATCTTGAGGTTCAATATGCCTGGTTTAATGTCATCTGGAATCAAAGCTATACTCTCCATGGCGAGAGCGCTGATGTCTACATCATCTTCCATATATCAAAACTTACAAGAAAAACTAGCAGAATATATTTACAAAAGGAAATATATAAAACATTCAAATTATATGCTAATTTATTAGCTTACCCGACACCGGAAGCCAAAAATATTGATGCGTATATTTTCTTTAAAATATTAATTTATCAAGTTTTTAAAATTTATAAACTCGATCTACCTTGACAACGCAACTTAAAAATGGGCAGAGTACGCGATGTGGGTAGTATATGAATGGTAATCCGAGGTGTCCCAAGAGCTAAGTTGTAATTAGTTTTAATTTAAAATGTCACGTTTTAAAAATAGTTTTTTTGGATTGATTTGAAATAACAATAAAATTAATTACTGAAAATTAAAAGAGTTGGAGATATCAAGAGAGAAAACGTGCTAACCTAGTTACTTTATTACTACTGTTATGAAAACGTTTTCCTGTGCAAAGGTCACAAAATATTGGTTTCATTAAGTGGTTTCTAAGGTCGATAGACTTGAATAGGTATATTTAGTCTATCCTATACTTCCCGCGATTCTAAATCAGTCCGAATCATACAGGAGGTAGGATATCTAAGTTGCAGTAATTAATCCCAACTATTCCCAAAAATTATCTAATAACCTATACAGATTATTAACCCTCTCTGAAAGAGTTCCTGTGCTTTTTAAGTATATTGAGTGATAAGTGCGGAGACCAGTTAGTTCCCACACTAAGGATGGAGTCATAGATCCTCCCTAGTACCCGATGGATTCCATATTGACATGATAATCTAATAATGAGGCAAGAAAAGTCCAAACCACCCGTACTACCAAAAAACCAGTAGGGGTTACACGATAGTCAAGGAATATTTAACAAAACCATAATCTAATAGGAAACAAATATCATGAAAATAGTAACTACATAACTAGGCCAACACTTTAAGTGCTTAGCTGCTCATGGTAACGAAAACACAACAAGAAATAGAAGTAATAATAGATTGGAAAGCTCTAGTTCTTACTATATTCGTATTTGAACGAATTAAATACAAAAGTAAATTAAAGTGTTATCTCCCTTGGACTCCTGGTAGAATTCTTTTGAAGGTTGGAGAGCCTTTGTCGCCTCGACAATTGGCTGTGTGGAAGTGATTTCCCGATAGCTTGATGATGCCTCTATTTATAAGTATCGAACCTGTTACGGCGTAATTGATAAAAGTGTTACGTCGTAACCTTCTTACACGACATTCCATAAATAAGCAATTGTTGCGGCGTAGCATTTCTCATAAGAATCATACAATATATAAGAGTATATGGACCATTCTAGAATCCATACTAAATGACTTTGACTGACATAAATGAATTTGACTAATAAACTTTGACTATCATAAATTACATTGACTAACACGGGCTAACACTCCCCCTCAGTTGAAGCGGGAGGACACCGGACGCTCAAACTGGTGTGAAACTCCTCAAACAATGCTGAAGGCAATCCTTTAGTAAAAATATTCGCATACTGATAACGTAAAGGAACATGAAGAACTCGAACATGACCAGCGGAAACCAAATCTCGAACAAAATGAATATCAATCTCTATATGCTTCGTACGTTGATGCTGAACTGGATTGGAAGATAAATAGACAACACTAACATTATCACAGTAAACAAGCGTAGCGGAAGACAAAGGAGTATGTAACTCACGTAGTAAATTCCTCAACCAACACGTCTCAGCAACAACATTGGCAACACCACGATACTCTGCCTCTGCACTGGAACTAGAAAGCGTTGGTTGACGCTTAGCGGACCAGGAGAGCAAGTTGTTTCCAAGAAACACACAATAACCAAAAGTAGATCGCCTAGTGGTAGGACAACCAACCCAATCCGCATCTGAGTAGGCAACCAATGATGTAGTGGAAGATGAAAACAACTGCAACCCATAATCCAAAGTACCATGAACATACCTCAAGATCCGTTTAAGAGCCGAGAAATGAGGCTCTCGAGGATCATGCATATGAAGGCAAACTTGTTGTACTGCATAAGAAATATCAGGGCGAGTAAAAGTAAGGTACTGAAGAGAACCCGCAAGACTCCGGTATAAAGTGGGATCAGATACTGGATCACCATCATTTCCTAGTTTAGACTCGGTATCAACAGGAGTCCGACAGGGATTACAATTAGCCATATGAGCTCGCTCAAGAATCTCAACAACATATTTCTTCTGAGACAAAAACATCCCAGAAGAATCGCGTGTAACAGAGATACCCAAAAAATAATTAAGAGAGCCCAGATCTGTCATAGAGAACTCCTGATGTAATGAAGCAATAATCCGTTGTAACAAAGGCTGAGAAGAAGCTGTGAGCACAATATCATCAACATATAATAATAAGTAAGCAGTATCCGGCCCATGCTTGTATATAAATAAAGATGAGTCACAACGGCTAGAATGAAAACCAACTCGAGTGATATAAGATGCAAACCGCTGAAACCAAGCTCTAGGAGCCTGCTTGAGCCCATAAAGAGATCTCTGTAATAAACACACATGATCAGGATATTTAGAGTCCCGAAAACCTGGTGGCTGATGCATATAAACTGTCTCAGATAAATCACCATGTAAAAAGGCATTCTTGACATCAAGCTGATGTATCGGCCAATGTCGAGAAGCAGCCAAACTAAGAACAGTCCGAATAGTACCCGGTTTAACAACCGGACTAAAGGTCTCATCAACATCAACTCCCTCTAACTGAGTACTACCATTCGCCACAAGACGAGCCTTGTAGCGACTAAGCGTGCCATCTGCCAAATGCTTATGGCGAAAAAGCCACATACAACGAACTATATTCGTATCGGTAGGTCGAGGTACTAAAACCCAAGTTTTGTTTTTAATAAGTGCACTATATTCATCACGCATAGCATTTTGCCAATTAGGATCACTAAACGCATCACGATAAGATTTTGGTAAGGGAGAAACCGAAGATACATGCAAATTAAGACGCTCAGTGGGACGATTAGTCCCGACACGAAAACGCGTAACCATGGGGTGAACCGAGTCAGGGTTCGGGTTTTCAGGTGGATTGGGAATTATAAGAGGTGGAATTTCATTTTGAGCCGTGGGAGGTTGTTCATGATCGATTTCAGGTGTTTGTTGGGCCACGTGCGTATGTTGGATATGTGGTGGAGTATCATGGGCTGTAGTGGATTGTTGGGTTGGGGAGTTATGGGATGGTGTAGCGTGGGGTGGTGATTCAGGTTGGGCTGAAGGGGCTATATTTGTATTAGTGGGAGTAGTATTTGGTGGAGGTGTATGAGTTGCGTGTATAGTATCGGGGTCCAAAACGGGAATGGACCGAATGGGTTGAGTTGGAATATCGGGTGAGTCATCTAAAAACGTGTAGGTGGGTACCGAGCTGGGTTGAGTTGATCCATATGGAAAAACGGTTTCATCAAAGGTAACATGACGTGAGATAATTATTTTATTTGTGTGTAAGTCAAGACATCGATACCCACGATGATTGGAAGCGTGTCCCAACAATATGGAGGGTGTGGCACGTGGTTCAAGTTTGTGATTAGGATATAGGTGAGGGTAACATAAACAACCAAAAGTGCGTAAAAGGCTATAGTCTGGCTGCTTTCCAAACAAGCGAGTATAAGGTATCTCATTGGTAATTGCAGTGGAAGGTAAAATATTAAGCAAGTGAGTGGCCATATTGAGAGCCTCAACCCAAAATGTGGGTGGAAGATTGGCTTGAAAAAGTAAAGTTCGAATGAGATTATTTATGGTACGAACCATTCGTTCGGATTTGCCATTTTGTTGGGATGTTTTGGGACATGAAAAGCGAAACTGTATACCATTTTCGGCAAAAAGTTTATGAAGGTTACGGTTGTCGAATTCTCCACCATGATCACACTGAAATGAACGAATTTCACACTTGAACTGAGTACGAACATAGGTACGAAACAATACAAACTTAGACCAAACATCAGATTTATTAAGCAAAGGATAAACCCAAACGAACTGCGAATAGTGATCTAAAAACAAAACATAGTATTTAAAGCCTGAAAGACTCGGTATGGGTGAAGTCCACACATCCGAGTGAATAATTTCAAAACAAGAAGTAACGACAGTAGTAGAACTGATAAACGAAAGCCTCACGTGTTTTCCAAGCTGACAAGCATGACAAAGCACAAGAGGTTTCTCCTTATTACACGAAATAAAATTGTTGGAAACAAGGTGACGTAGCACTTCACGTCCTGGATGTCCAAGACCCTGGTGCCACGTATGCTGACTAACAAGGAAAACATGAGGAATCGAAGATGGCGTCGTGACTGGGTAAAGATCCCATGTGCTATCGCATCGGAGAAGCACCCGACGCGTCATGAAATCCTTAACGCAAATAAAACCAAAATCGCTGTCGAATTCGATTGTGCTATTATAGTCAACGAACAAATTGACGAACATATTTGTAATTAAATGTTTTGGCAAATTTTTGGCAAAATACTATGGCCCGTATTAGTGACAGGTATAGAATGACCGTCACCAACCGAGATAGACGGATACATACACATATTAAAATTTTCACTAAGACTATTAACTGAATTATTGAGATGAGAGCTCACACCTATATCTATGTTCCACGCACCACTAGATAGGTATTGAAGCGTCTCGGTATTAAAGGCATGCGGAAGAGTAGTAGCTTGACCCGAGAGGGTTGTGGTCCCCGTATTCTCGGACTGAACAATAGGCTGTTGTACCATTGGGTTGGGCCGGTAGTGGAAAACTCATTGGGCCCATTTGCGGTTATATGGGCTGACCTGGGTGAACATTAGGCCTGGCTTGTTGTAATGCGAACAAAGATGGCCCATGTAGATTAGAGTAGTAATATGGTTGGGCCTGCGATATGTTAAAACCAGGTGGAGGAATATGCGGGCATGGTTGATAAGCCATAGGCATGGTATTCGTGGCCACGTGGTTAAGTGATCCCCCAGTAACATTCAATGGTAAAGGTGTAGGACCATGAACACCAATATTCCCCAATTGATTTATTAATTTAAGCAATATATCATTTGTGTCAAGCCCAGTATATGAAATAGAAGTAGTTTCTTGACTGGTCATGATATTGAGCACGTGTAACAGAAGGTTTGAAGGGTTTGATGTTTAACTGTGACGAAACAAAAAAGAGAAACAAAGAAACGAGTTTGTTACCTTTAACACAAACAACTTAACCTCGTGACCTTGCACGAAGAACTTAAACAATCGTGACCTTGCACGATGTAACAAAACTTGTGACCTTGCACAAAGATTAACACCTGTGACCTTAGCACAGAAAAAAACGACTGTTATTGAGGGATTAGGGTTTTTAGGATCGGTTTAAGTGTTTGGCTTGATACCATGTAGGTCTAGGAAAGTGTCTATATCATTCATTCATCATACGATACAATATATACAAGTGATAGATGATTTTAGATGTGGGCTTGGCCCAATACAAATATACATCATATAATTACGGGCTAACACTATATACATCTCTCGCATATTAATATATTATGATTTCCTTGATGGTCTGGCAAGGAATCTGACACACATCTTAATACAATTTTAAGGATGATTAGGCTTATTTAACATTGAAAATAATATTTAAAAAACTTGATTTAAAGTTCTCTTTAGTAGCAAAACATCATCTGATTTTTTAAAAGATGCAAAAGTCATCAATGTTAATTTCATTAAAGATGACACGGCCGCCTAATACAAAAAGAAACAATATTATAAGATGTGAACATACAGACTATATATTAGTTTGATAAAACGAAAAACATGTACATTTAATTTGTACATTCATTAAATATAAAAGGTTTCATTCATGACCAAATTGTGTTCCATCTGAGTAAACGGCGGACCATGCTCTTTTTCCTTTCTTATTAAAATAAAACTCAAGAACACAAATATGTTTTTGTTCCCCGTCCTTTCCTTTCTTTTCTTCTGAAAATGAAACTCGAGAACTGAGCGCAAATATGGGAGGAAAGATTTAGAACAAAAAACTTTCAAATTTTCCTTCCTTTTCCTTCCCTTTCTTTTCCTTTCTTATTAAAATAAAACTCAAGAACACAAATATGTTTTTATTCCCCTTCCTTTCCTTTCTTTTCTTATGAAAATTAAACTCGAGAACTGAGCGTAAGGTTTGTGACAAAGGGTTTTTGTGAAGGGTTTTTGATGGTAAACGCAACAAGCTAAAACAAAAACAAAAACGAACCAGTTGTGACCTTGCACAACGAATCAATAACACATAAAACGTGACCTTGCACGTCAAACAACCTCGTGACCTAAGCACAAAGAACACTATCGTGACCTTGCACGATTTGAAAAGAAACTGGTGACCTAAGCACCAAACTGAGAACACAGTATTTTTAGGTTTAGGGTTGTCTAGGATCGACTTAGAGGCGTGATACCATGTAATGTAATGTTTAGGAAATCTTGTCTGTCATTATCATTCAACATACGGGTATAAATACAATACATTAGAAAGGTCTAGATGTTGGCTTGAGCCCAAATATAATGCATAATAAAATATGGGCTAACATAGACATCACGATCCAAACTAGGTAATTCCACTTCCTCTTCAGTATAAGTCGGGTTGACAACACCGAAACGACCACGAACATAAACGGTAACACGTGCCCAAAGACCACGAAAATAACCCTTAACACTTGCCCAAAGATTTTTAAGACAGGGGACAACCGAAGCAACGAATCTCCCACAACGTTTCCACACATAATCAACCAACTTGGCACTACAGTCATCACCAAATGCCTTAACAGAATCCCATGACATAATAATGCTTACCAAAAGTGTGAAAACACCAAGAGCTATCTCTAGCAAGAAATGAAACTCTGATGTAGGCGAGTGAGCATGCACCGCCATGAAACAAAACAACATGACATTTGAACAAGCGCCAAATGAAGCAAATATTGTAAACAGATCCAACAACAAAGAACATGCTGCTGAAATAACTTAACAAACCAATACCAGCTGTGATAGCCATAACAACTACCGTTTTGTGGTCTCGTTTACTTCCATTATGAAACCCGATAAGTAACTTTGTAGCTGAAAAGATAAGCCTGATATTGATAAGATGATATACATATCAGTTCAACATTAACACGTAATTTATTAAGTATAATCTAGCCAGCGCATACATGTGAGTAGAAATCCGTTTTTCTTATACTATAAACCATTAACAATTGTCTAGTAATACCTATTATGTGCTCTTCCTGAGAGGAGCTAGCTGAAGACAAAATCAACGTGAAAAGACACTTCATTTAAACAGGGAAATCTGTTGGTGATTTTAGTGTCATCAAACATTTTATGTAATAGTGATTTAGCCGAGACCAAAAGGATTAAAGTAAACTATAATATGAGTTAGGTGGTGCGGAGTGCACACTCGTATAAGTTTATTTAATCATAAGACAAATGTTGGTAATACGAACATTAACGACATTTTAAGGAGTCACTAACTAAAGGTTGCAACCATTGTGACATGTTTAAGGTGTCGTATATAAAGAGTTGGTTTTGACTATTATATTCTAAAGGTCATGACTTTTCTAAAAGGGACACAACTCCATGCCAACCGTCACTTTGTTTTCTTTATAAACAGATTTTGGTCTTGCAATATAAAAAATGAGAAAAAGAATATTATATTCTTATATGATAATATCAAAACAACAACATACAATCTTCTCTATGTTTTTCTCTCATTCTTGTGCCTAGAATTTGAGTGTGTTCTTGTGTTATCCCATATACGAATTTCGTGTAACCCAAGGCACAAATAGGGTCGAAATATTGTATTCGGAAAGTGAACTATACACGATTCAAGAATTTATCCGGCAATCTATGATTATCAAGACCCCAAATACCAACAAAATCGAGGTCATAAAACATCAATATCTGCAAAAAGAAGAAATGTTTATTTTACGATAGATAATCTAATTATCTAAAAAGAAGATTATAGTACAAACGAAATTGATTCAAATAAAATGTAACATAACACATAGAGGTTATTGAACTATCAGTGTAAATAAGTACCGGCAACCACCGATGCGTGTGTGTCTAAACTTTTTTTAAAAACGCATATTGTTAAGATGACATCTTTCAACTTTAAAAACACATACAGTATCATTAAACAATACCTTTTTCGATGAGAAATAGCATTTTAAATCTTTTAAGAGATTGTTCATCGACCATAGTCTTTGAAAGCAAATACAGTATAAAACAAGCTCTTAAGTTTACTATATATATCTAGGGTGCTACTATTGGTAACCCTTGGCCCACAAAAAGTACGAATGTTTCGTACTTTTTGGTCTTTTTGTCCCCTCTTTTACAGTGCAATGCAGTTTTTTTATCAGTTTCTGTTCCGTAATTTTTGACAGTTTCATACTTTTGACCTGTTAAACTTTATAATTTTCGTTCCGCATTTTGCGTTTCACTGTTTTATAATATAAACAAAATTATAAAAATAAAAAAAAAAAAAAAAAACCGGGAAAAACCAGGAGGGTACAAATGGCTTTTCAAGGGGGGTACAAATAACATGAGCCATATATCTAACTTCATTTAACTTTATATTTCAGCACTTTCTTAAGTTATATTAAATGCGTATCAAATTGGTGCCTAAATACTAAAATAAAATTTTATATCGATATATTTATTTATTATTAATTTAAGTTCATTTGGATACCAAACATTTTGTAGATACCGGGGGACTCATCCCCACCCTCCATCTTTATCTCATCCAATGGATGAGATTAAATTATTTATTTACACTAGGGCGGTATTTTTGTCTTATATATAAACTTATTTTTCTATTACCAGTTCATTTGATACACACACATACATGCACTTCTTTTTTCTCTCTCTCTCTACACCGATCCACAACTAATTGATCCATCAACACAAACAACTAATCGATCGATCTTCAATCGATTAAATTATTTTGAATCGATTATCTCCTTCTACAGTTGATTAACAATCTGTTTTTATTTTAGCTTATTTGATGTGATTAAGCTTACTAATTTATGAGCTTATAATTCTACTTATTTTGAACGAATTATCTGAATTAATTTTTGCTAGTGAAAGAGCTAAACTTATTAGTATGTATATAAATAAGTTTATTAATCATCATCATCTGTATTTATTTTGTTGAATTATAAGCTAGCTTATTAGCTTATTTTGATGAATTATAAGCTATCTTATTACCTTATTTATAGTCTTATTTATGATGCTACTAGTTAATAACTTTATTATACTATTTTTATTTTTCTGAATAAGCTCTTTAGATTAATGTGTTGATAAGCTGAATTAAAGGTGTATTTAGTGCTTATCAGTTAGCAATAAGATAGTTGTAAGTAGCTTTTGGTTAATTGTTGGATATATCATATATGATATTTTTCCGTTACGTATAATCATATATCATAGCATATATGATATTGTTTTTTCGATATGTATATGGAACATGTGATTATCATATATGATATTATTCATTTTTCCCCAGTTGACCATTTTATTTATTTCTTTTATTTTTATTTTTATTTTTATTTTTTCAGAGATTGAAAGGTGAGTATTAAAGGAGGGAAAGAGAAAAAGATTAAAAAAGGTATAAGGAACATGAATTCATGTTCGTTGTGTGGAGGTATTGATCATAACAAGAGGACGTGCACGTGTATGTTTAAGGATCAAGATGAAGTCGTCGTGGCCCAAGATGAAGTTGTTCAAGAAAAAGTAGATTTGGTTGAAAATGAAGAAGAATTGATTTAAAAAGAAGAATGGTAGTTTCAATAAAAAGAAGGTTTTCGTTTAATCATGAATTCAGCGTACTCTTTGTTTTTGTGTCTTTTGATTATGAATAAGTGTTTATCATATATGATATCCTAGGTATATCATATGTGATTTTACATTAGGTTACTTTCTATTTAAGTTATCATATATGATATTGTTAAAAAGTACTATTTTGATTATAAATAAGTGTTGGATCTTTATTTGTTACATAATTTTACCTTTTATATATCAAATATGATATACTGGTTCATCACAATCGATTTTATATTTTTTTTTGACTAATCACATTTGATTTTTGTATTTTACAAGTTTGAATCATACCATCATATATGATTTCTAAAAGAAATCTTATATGATATAACATTAAGTGTTTCTTTCTATTTTGGAGTATCATGTATGATAATGTTAGAAAGGTCTTTTATTTTGTGAATAAGTGATGTTTTGTATATTTTAACTCCTGTATATCATATATGATATACTTGTATTACATTTTAGCTTGTTGTGAAATGCCAAAAACACACAAGTGATTATTTATTTGCTCAATAAAAAGATCAACAAGAAAAGACATTTAACCAAAAGATACATCCGTATTCATTTCATAATAAAATACGACGAATTAGTAGCATTACATTGTTTTACCATGATCAACAAGTTAGATCCCCAAAATGTGGTACATACTACGGTACCACTAACAGCTTGTCAACCTACACTACTTGATTAGCCTACCAACAATTTGTCCTTCTTTGCAAATGCATGTGCCTCGTCGCTCATCTTCTCGCTGTGGATGTTTATGTCATATGTCAAGATCTTTGTTACAATCCTCAGCCCTATCTTGTGTATTTCCATTTCTTGTGCAATATGCATTAAAAACAGCTTTCTTTACACAAATAAAAAGATTTGATTTTAGTTTCAAGCACAATATCATATATGATATATTATAGTGTTAAAGAAATTGACTTTCAAGCAAATTATCATATATGATATTATACACAAAATTAACTTTTAATTACTCATAGGTGATCACAAACTCTTTGTAATTTATTTTCAAGCACATTATCATATATGATATATTATAAATGCTTAAAACCTAATTTATATCATATATCATATATTACATACGTTTTTACACTTTGTTCAAGCAACTTATAATATATGATTTTTCACTAACAGGTCATACTATATCTGTTCAACGTAGATTAAGCCACAAGACCTGAAAATTCATAAAAATAAGCAAATAAGTTAGCTTATAATTCAGCATAATAAATTCACATGATGGTAATTCATAAGCTTATTCACATCAATCACCTAATAAGTTAACTTATCATTCAACACGATAAATTCACATAATTCGTCAAATAAGCTATAAAAGGATAAGCTGAATTATAAGCTTATTTAATCACATCAAATAAGCTAAAAAAAGGATAAATTTATAAGCTAAAAAAACGATCATCTTATTCACATCAAAACTAAATTCATAGATAAATTCACATCAAATAAGCTAAAAAAGGATAAGCTGAATTATAAGCTTATTCACATCAAATAAGCTAAAAAAAGATAAATAAAAATAGATCGGATAAACTTTACCTGATGTTAATCAACTGAAGAAGGAGATAATCAATTTACGAAGGAGATAATCGATCGATTAGATGTTCGTGATGATAGATTCAGATCCGATGTGTTTGTGTATGTTTTTAGTGTGTGTTAGGTGAGAGAGAGAGGAGGGATAGATCTAAAAAAGACGGGGTGTGAGTGATTGGAGGTGTGGTTGGTGTGGAACGTGAAATGACCACAATACCCCTCCGTTTTTTTTATTAATTTTTTTGTTTGTTCAATAAGTGAGTTTTAATCTGAGGCATATATGGGTTTTAGATGGATGGCTCAGATATGTCCCCCAGTATCCAAAAAAATGTTGGTTTCCAATATAACCTCCCTCATATTTATTTAGCTATAATTTTCCGTTATCTAATTTATACATTAACTAAAGTTTAGTTGTTGATGGAGTCGTCATTAGTTCCAGGTCACTCTCAGCTAATTTCAGGTTTCATCTTTTCCTTATCTTTTTAATTATTTTTTTATGTTTACTGCAATGCCATGGTTAGTTTAGTTATTATTATTGTTGATTTATTTGTTGCTTTAGCGTAATTCTATTTTTTAGCGAGTAGTTTGCCTATGTATGTTTAGAAATAAGTGGTTAGGTTGTTAGGATTGCGATTGAAAGTTTGTTGGTGAATTTAATATATATTTTAGATTAGTTTATTCACCAGGTTAAATGTTTCTTGACTAAAATCGTGAAAAGTTCCTCTCATCGGTTTTCGAGCCTTATTCGTGACTAGACATGTTTAGCTAGGGGTGGCAATTTTTGACCTGACACGAAACCCGGCCTGAAACCGACACGAAAATTAACAGGTTCGGGTGAGTCTAAATATATTTGGGTCGGGTTTGCATCGACCTATCTAACCCGTTTATTAAACAGGTTAGGTTCGGGTTGAGAATAAATTAAATGGGTCGACCCGCCAACCCGTTTAAGATTTTTTTTTTAAATTTAAAATTATTTATATTTTATTATACGGGTTAAATGGGTTAAACGGGTCGACCCACAACCCCATTTAACTTATATAACCCGTGTCTTGTGCCAACTTTTGTATATAAAACGGGTTAAATGGGTCAACTCGAAACCTGTTTAACCTATTAAACTCGTGTAACCTATTTAACCCACCAACCCAAGTATATATACGGGTTTAAATAGAGTTATGTTACAGGTATTGTGTAAACAGGTTAGGTTTGACATACTATTGTATTGAGGAGGTAAAATGTGAAATCATCTCGCAACAAGCTTCTGTTTTGATAAGAAATAACGCATGAAAAGGCCGCTGATATTTGATATTTAGGTCTCTAGTTTCTATTTATTGGTGTAAATTCATATGTAAAAGCGTCGTAGCAATGGACGCTTGGCTTAAGAAACCCTTATATGTTTTGTTTTGATCTAGCTCCTTGCTAGAGTTTTAATAAATCGCCGTTCAAAAAAAAGATTAGTGGAAGACATAGCTGACCCCATAATTTTTAAATGGGCCAGATTTGGTTGAAGTTCTTTCTTGACCCGTCACCCTGTCAAACCCGAACCCCCAACCCGAACTTGTCTCTAATTGCCACACCTATGTTTTAAGCCCCACGGTAAGATGAGTAAGACCGTGTTATCTTGTAAACATAGTTCTAGTAGCCATTAACGGGAGGGCATCCGACCCCTTGTGTACTTAACTTGTTTTTATCTAATTTTGACGGGCAAAAGCCCGTTGAAAAGGGTAAAACATCCTAATAGTCAACACAGCATATAGAATTAAACGGTATAATGTGTGCGTAAAATTAATTATTTGAAATACGTAACCGTGTAAATAAATTAATCCTTGTTTTAGTTTTAGTTCACCAATTTCAAATTCTAACTATTGACCACCGATTTCTAGGTAAATATATCGCGTAGTATAAGTTTAGTTTTTCGCTTTCCTTTAGATGACTTAGGTTGAGTTAGTTTATATAATGTACATTCATGCCATTGTAAGAAAATTGCACCCACAAGCCCTTCAATTCCCAAATTGTTCGTCCCAAGTTGATCCCCAACACCCGCATCCCAAAAATAGGGGCAGAACATAAAAAATGCAATTTTTTTCATTACTGTAAAATTACCTAAGAACAACACGCACCGTGCATACATAAACTTTGCATTTCTTCACCATTAGCCACCACCTGATGTGTAATTCTTTTCTATAAAATAGAATTTGTGATTAGTAATTAAAAGAAAACATTATAAAAGCTAATAAATAGAGAAAAACGAAGCTTTAAATACTTGCGATTTGTCTAAACCACTATTGTTATTAGATTAAAAGAAAACATAAAAGGCTTTAGTGGACTATTGTTATTCAGTAGGGATACACAAAAGATGTCTCAATCAAGAGATGAAGTGGATGATGACCTTATCCTCGTATTTTTAGCAATAGATGGTCTTCAATGGCTAGACAAATTGCAGGGATAAAGATTTGCTTTTCTCTTATTATTATTTTGCTGTATGTTTTCTTTTAATCTAATCATTTTTTATCTAGTTTTATGAAGGTACATCTTGTCATTAACAATGACCTGCCGGGTAGCAATTCATAAATTATTGCAAGCTCATGGCGACCGAGTTTGTGAAATGGTTTACGCAATTTCCCTATTACGGAAGGCAACTATATATAGAGACAGAGACAAAGTGAAAGGATGCAACGGTTTGTATAATATGCAACGTGTACCTGCGGACCTGTTTTAATCTTATTAACGCTGTAAAAGGTGGAAAGAGAGATATAAAAAGGCTACAAAACGTTTAGGAAGAGGTGACTTAAATGAGTGACACGTGTGTTTTGTAGGAATATGTCCATTGTATAAAACGTATATGTCCGGAATATTATTTGAGCCTAAAGGGACGCACACGTTAATACGTAAACAATGTTTGACTAGTGTTTTAGTAAACGATAAATAAATATTGGTCGGTTAAACGTTAAGGGACTAATAGTAAATAAACCGAAGAATGAAAGGGTTCGGTTTACCCTTCATTCTCCTAGTCGGTTACTAATCACGATTCATTGGGATTAAGAGACAAAGGCTATAAATATAGGATCTTTGGTTTTCATAATATCACAATCTTGAAAAACTTAAAAACCAAAAATAATCGTCCCTTGTAGTTTCCTAGTAATCGACCGACCCCATTAAACCCTTAGTTTTCAGTTTTTCCTTCCTCTCCCACTTATTAATCGTTCGAACAACACCTCTTTTAAGGGTTGTTTGTGTCGATCGTTTACCAACGACAGTGGGCCGGTGATTAACGTGTGTTGACTGGATTCAAAGTACAAAGAGGTTATCGTTTGCCTAAACCTACTACTAGAAACACCACCTTGTTCTAAACAAGCTAGAGCTTGTTGACAAGCTCTAAAAGAGCATGTGTTAGCCTTGTTTTGAGCAAAGGCAATTGTAAGTCATTTTTCTAATTTTAGCTCATTTTATGTTTTTGCTTATTTCTGCTTATCATTGCTTATCTGCTTATTTATGTTGCTTATTTATGCTATTGCAAAGTACTGTTAGTGATATTAAAGTACTGTTAGTGATATTAAAGTACTGTTAGTTATAGAAAGGTACTGTTGGCAATATCAAAGTACTGCTTATAATAGTTTTAGAGTTTTAGAAGGATTGTATTATGAGAAGATAAGCATGGCAGGTTGTAAGCCCAATAGGGTTAATCCTTGATGTCTATAAAAGGACCCCTTGGAAGGCATAGGTAAGAATGAGAACAAGTACGGGTCTTAGAAATCTTAGAAAAAGTGTTAGCAATTAGTATCATTAGTGTTTAGGAATCTGCAAAGTTAGGCAGGTTCAAGGTGTGATAATAAAAGTAATCTTTTGATTATTTGCTGTGTGTTCTTCTTAATATTATCAATTAGATTCCGCATAGTTGATAATATTCATTGTCAGCGTTTCATAGTTATTATCTTGGATTTATTCAAGGTAGTAATATCCTTTACAAGTTAAAGGTTCAATATATTAGAAGTACATCGATCCTACATTATTGAATTAATGGGGCCTAAAAATAGTTAAAAGATTTATGTGCAATGTGGTATTTATTTATATAAGGCTTACGCAATCGATTATATCGATGGATGTGGCCGGAGTTTATAGGACGAAGGAGCCTTATGTGAATAAATACATGATTAAATTATTGGATAATTAGGATCATATTTAATAGTTTGCATGCCTTAATTGTTAAGTGTGTTTAAATAAATGTTATTTAGTTTAGTTAATGTTTATATGTTTTATTTTAAGTTATTGACTTGTGAGAAAATAAAAGGGTTTTTCAGAAAACAAATATAAACATGACTAATGATTATCGAAATAAGATTTATTATGGACTATATAATGCAAACAGTCAAAAGTGGATTCGGCTTACATCCGATATAAAATCTTCCATGATTAGACTAGCAATTTATAGTTCATAATGTGTTTCCAAAATTAAAGTTTTTTTATGAATAAAACTAGACGCTATGGACTCATGGGAAGTACGGCTCATCCACTAGAACAAACTATAAGAGAAGTTTAAGGCGGAGTGGTCAACATTCCTAAAGAATTCAGGTTTTTAATACGCTTCGCGCTGACCTGATTCTCCGCTTCTTTGTGCGTTCAATTGGAGTTACCGTGAACCATGGCATGTCACTACAGTGTTATTTTTTTTGAAAAAAAAGATATAACTCTTTAGATTTGGAAACACGTTGAATCGTCAATGGTATGTGTTTAATTACACATACCTTTTGCCTCTAAAAACGAGCTAAAATAACCAAAAAACGGACTTAAAACGCCAAATACACGCTTGTTTTGCTAATTGTATTGTGTAGGAACGGATAATTAAGAAAAGGACGAAAAACGAAGCCAAATCGACAAAACCAGACTCGGAATGGAAAAGCAGGAAAAGACAAAGTCAAAGTCCAAGCCCATGCCTGAAAAAGTCAACCCAAGTCAACCCCGAAGCCAAAAAGTCAAAAAGTCAAGAAATATAAGTTTGAGGGTTGAAATTGCCAAACCCTAAACTTATATTTATAAGAAGAAAAGAGAAAAAGAAAGACAAGGGGGAAAACTGTCATTTTGGGAAAGATACACTACGA
>BQNB010059473.1:0-35194 GCA_026074375.1 Tanacetum coccineum
ATGATTTTTGCGAAGAACGAAAAATGATAAAGTCAAGTATGAGTAGGATGCTAAAAAAGGATTAGTTGAAAATCTTAAGAGCTTATGTATGTAACTTGTTATTTTTTCTCCCATAAGCTCTTAACCGGATTAATGTACGTGCTGTTTTTGGAGATTAAACTTAAATCAATAATTTTTATGTAATATATAGCAAAGATTTTAGACTTAGTTCAAATTTATACTTGAATTTATCAAAAAGAAGTCTTCTCTATAATATATATATATATATATATATATATATATATATGATGAATGAAAAAAATAATAAAATGATAAAAAATATATAATAATAAAAGTTGTGGGCTGATAAAAGTTTACTGCATCTTGCCGGCTCACAACCGATGTTGCAGCCTTCTAAAAGGTCAAGGGTTACAATTGCATAAATGTCTAAATAATTAAGTTTGAATTAATAAATAGATTTCTATTTGTTAAATTCAAATATGCTTTTGAACTTTAACTATTCTATTTTATAAGCTATGAATAAATCGGGAAACCTGAGAGTTTTTGAAACCTAAGGTCTGTGAGTCCCGATACTAGTCTCTGTGGGGTGTCAAAAGCCTGGTCACTTAGCCGTAAGGTTGGGATGTGCCGAGACGAAAGTCGCTACATGGGATGATCTCGCCTTTAAACTCATTATTCTAAGGTGGAACGTAAAGCATAGTATGTTGCAAAAAGTTGATCCATGGTTGAAATTCAAGATAGCACATTCACTTAAGATATAATAAATGTCGGGAGTAAAAGGTTCACAAGTTACAAATATGAGTAGTGTTAGCATCCTTACTGATATCTAGCTATGATTTTGTTTTAAGCTTGGTTTGGATAAGTAAAAAGTCAAGAACGATGAATTTATCCTTTTTGGGGCATTCTCAGAATCAAAATGCATCTTGTTCTATGATCCCTAACAGTTATGGAAATAACGAAAGTCAAAATTATCTCAACTATATTATTAATATTAAAAAAAAAATGAAAAAAAGGTTTTAGAAAAAATAGGAAATCAGGGTGTTTTATAACTTGTGATCTCTTAACTTTCTCCACAAAAATCTTTGCTACTTTTTAAAGGTTTAGTTTGGGGAAGTTTTGAGGTATTTGGTTATAAGGCATATAACATTGCGTGAGGACACGCAATCGCTTAGTTTGGGGAATTTTGATATGTGTGAAAACACATATCCATTTTATATCAAAATAAACCCTAAAAAGACAAAACTATGCATAAAAGGCTTGTATATTGCTTGTTTTGTCTTTGTGATTGTGTAGGTGCGGATATTTCAAAAATCACAAGAAAACGGTTAAAACCGGGCAAACACGAACACGGGAACGGAAGAGCACACAAAGAGCCAGAAGTTTTCTACAAAAAGGTCAAAAAGTCAGCAGTGGTCAACCCTCAGTCAACCCTTGGTCAAAGTCACAACAAGACAAAACCCATCAAATTTCCAAATCAGCCACAACTCAGGTCAACCAAAGTCAAACCCACTAGAAGACAAAAATACCAAAATTACAATATTAGTCCCTAAGCCTAATGGGCCAAAACCTATCAAAATCATACCCGGATCCAAAAATAATAACCATAAGCCCAAAGCTCAAAACCTAAGCCCATAACCCATAAATGACCCGGGCCCAAATCCACAATACCCGGCCCAATACTTTTTCTTTATAAAAACCCCGAAGTCAAACAAGCCCACACCCCTAGTCAAACTTACCAACCGTTTTAAACGGTTAAAAGAGGCGCGAATGAACAATTACTGTTCATCGTCTCTAAGGTATATCCAACAGGTTAAAATCATGGGGCTTTTCACAATTAAGGGGCAGAAAAGACAATTCAAGGGGTTAAGTACATGGTGGCAGAGTTAAACATCATTCATAAGCCCTCATTGGTCAATTCCATCAAAGGAATGACACGTCGGCATGAAGAAAGCACAAGGGAATGTGGGATTTACACTAGAAGTACTCTCAGAAGAAGCACAAAGGTGTCACAATCACGGATTGCCACGCTGGCAATCCGTGTGAGACAATCTAATCCAACGGCTTGAATTGAAGAATCAATGATTAGCAAATGATCAAGGGCCAATGATTGGAGGAGGATCTAACAAACTTTGGAGCCTAGAAGGTTCAGCTGGATGCTATAAAAAGGCCTCTCATCCTCACACACAAGCATCTTTTTCTTTTCTAGTTTTTAGCTTTTAGATTTTTAAGTAATTTAGCTTAAGCTTTAAGTTTTAAGTAAATGTAATTTTCATTTAAATCTCTTGTAATTTCTTTTCAAGTAATGTAATCAAGTTTTTTTTAGTTAATGAAATTTAAGTTTTCTTTAATAAATTATCAAAAAGCCCTCTATAAGCTCTAGTTATAGTAAACGGATCCATAAGTTCTTATAAGCTCTCACATGTCTCTAAGCTTGAGATTGAGCTAATTTATTCATTAAATCTATCTAAATCCTAAAATCAGTCTAATTACCTTAACTGTTAGAATTTAAGCTAAATGAAAGTAGAGCTTACAATGGAAGAGCTCTCATGGACTTTTACTGGCTTATCTCTGATAAGCCAGAGCTGTTGATAAGCTCATTTGAGCACTTTAGCTTCTGTTTAGCTGAAGCTCTTTGTAAGTTTTCATTTAGATCCTTTGTCATTAAATTTCTAGCTTAATGTTTGCTTATTAGCTTATTATTTTTGCTTATTTGTGCCTTATATTGTCTTAGCAAGCTTAATAATCATGCACTTTAATCTGCTTTTAGCTTTTATAGTTTAGATCATAGTTTACTTTTCAACTTGTCATAAAATCACTAAAAAACCAAAAATATTAGAGTAATTTGTAGATCTTAAATTCTAGCTTATCTAGTTGTTTAAATAAGCTTATTAGGTTAGTTATAAGCTACTAGCTATCTGGTATTAAGGTTTTGTTAATTAGAACTTAGAATCATAAGCTAATGAAATCTGTCATAATTTTAAGGAGTGTTTGGATTAGTGTTGTTTGACCTTCAAAACTCAAACTAAGTTGAGTTCATTACTTTTTTCACTTTTAAATTCACTTTTAATCAGCAGTGAATGAAATTTTAGAGGTTAGATTTAAGAATCAAGAAAGCTTAAGCTTAATTTCTTGTTCTTGCACCAGGGGAGTTTTTCCTTTTTTTCTTTGTTTGTTAAAATTGATCCAAGCCTTCCTAGGCTTGGATTTTGTTTGCTAAGTGTTCTTAAACACTCAATAAGAGTGTGTAGTGTCCCTTAAGGACACCTGCATTTGTGTTTTTGCACCTTTGCAAATTGCACCAGCAGTACTAACTACTATTAGTACTACTGCCTTTTTCCTTTAAATTTAAGCTAGCTTAATTAGGATTTAGATTTTAAAATTTAGTAAGTTTATAGATTAGATATAGGATAATATAGATTAAGTCTTGTTTTCCCATTTCTAGCTTATTTCTTTGGTTAAATTAGCTTATAAAGTTTATAAAAAATCTTAAAAATACAAAAACAGTACTAAGTAGATTTTGGCTTTTAACCTTAGATTTTTAGCTTATAAGTTTAGTTTTTATAAGTTTGATTTATAGCTTATATGTTAATTGTTAAGTTTGCAAAAGCTAAGCTTCTGTCATAGCTTATTGAGCTTTTTAGCTTATTTAGATTTCAAGTTTTAATGCTTATTCCTGAGTTTACCTCTTAAGATCATAGGATTTAGATAGCTTCAGTTGTTTTTAGTCAAAGTAGCTTATTGATTTTAGCTTCTACACATCTTTAGCTTTTTAGAACAGCTTTTAGATTTGAATTTAAACTTAAGATGAGTTGTATGCAAGCTTATAAGTGAATTTTAGCTTTTTAGAGCTTAAAAGCTCACTTTCTGAAAACAGCTTTTTCCAAAGCTTTTTGAGAGCTTAATTTTGAGTTTCAGCTAGTAGTCCCTTTATTAAAGTTGTTTAAAAAGTTGTCCTCTACAACTTTTGTTCTTTAAGTTTTTCATAAAAAACCAAAAAAAGGGAAGTGGAAGTCGGGGGTGAGCAAGACTCGAACCCCCGACCACAACACCTCAACCTTTTATACACACACACTCACACTCCTTACCGTTGTGCCTTAGGGTCTTTTTCAAAGACCCTTGCACTATTAATTTCTTATACTCATTTTGCTTTATAAGCTCTTATAAGCTGTTAAGCTTATTTCGTGGCTTATTTTATAAACTACAATCTCGAGCTTATTTTTCCTAAGATTTATATAGTTTAAGCTATTTTCTGTCATTTTTCTAGTATAATCCTTTTAGACGTTGTTTAATTTAGTAATTTTGAATACTATGCATCATTTATTTTCATTAAAAACTTTAAAAAATCATAAAAAATAGAAAAATAATCAAAAAAATATAAATCTTTTTTTAGAAAATTTTGTTTTATCCTAAAGTTCATAGGAAAATTAGTTTTGCTTTCGTAGGGTCTAAATTGCAAAATTTCGTTTTCTAAAGAACGGGATTCGTTCTCGTTCTCATTTTTCGTGTTTTAACGCTCATCTTAACTCCGTTTTTGTTCTAGTTTTCTTTAAACTTACTTTTTAGTCAATTTAAGTCCATTTAAAAAGAAAAACTCAATTTAGGTTTAATTTTATAAATTTAGGGTTTGTAGCTTCCGTTTAAGGTTCCCGTTTTGCGGTTTTAGTTAAAATTTAAATTCTCGTTGTTTGTTTTCATTCTTAATTGTTATCATTTGCTTATGTTAATTTGTAGAAGTAGAAAATCAAATCAAACTTTGTATCCCATTCAAATCATTGTCCAAGCATCAAACGTGGTCTCAATTTCACAAGTCGTTGGGGAAACGACCCGGGGAATCATACTTCTCGGTTAGGATACGTATTATATTATATTATATATATTTTGAAGAGTTTCCTTTTCACCTTTGTCCTCAAGGGTAAATTGGTAAATTTCACATAGTATTATATATATTATATATTTTACGCGTATCAGTGCTCTCCAAGCCTACAATCTCAACCTTTGATTCCTTTGATGTGTTTCTTCAAGCCTTCAATCTCAACCCTTGATTTATCTCGTCCAATAAAACTTTATGAGATTGCCACAGTGGACTTGTCTTCTTTTGGGGGGAGGGGTGTGATTTGGTTTTGTCGTGGTTTGCAGGGTAACATGTGAAGAGGAAGGTGAACAATATTAATTGGTTTTGGCTGGTTGTTTAATTTGGGTTTAACGGGTGTTTGGTGGTAAAAGGTAACGGGGTTAGTGATAGGGACTAACGGTGTAATGGATAGGGACTAACAGTGTAATGGATATGGACTAACTGTGTTAGTCCCTAAGGACTAACAGTGAAAACCCCCAGGGACTAATGGTGTAAAAGGGTTTAAAGGGTGTATGGTTAAGTTAGTGGGCTTATAATTTGGGCCGGGTTAGGATTAATTAGATTTAGGCTTTTATCATGGGCTTTTAATTATATAAAAGGCTTAATGGGCTGACTTGACCCATTAACTTGGGTACAGGTTGGCCCATTTAAGATGCACACGTCTTTGGCTTCGATTTTGACTTTGACTTTTTGACTTTGACTTTGACGTTTCACGCTCTTTCCATTCCCGTGCTCGATTTTGTCGGTTTTGGCTTCGTTTTTGTCCTTTGGTGAATATCTGATACCTGCACAGTATACCAAGCAAAACAAACATATATTTGGCATTTTATGTTCGTTTATGGTCATTTAGGCTCGTTTTTATAGGTAAAAGGTATGTGTAATTAAGCACATACCAAAATCCCCCATACTAAACTATTGTCGTGTCCTCACGCAATGCTATAAGTAAACACTTTAGAAAACCAAGAATCTCAATCCCCCTCGACTAATTACCTCGAAAAGTAGCTAAGTGTTCATCAAGGAGAATTAAAGAATCATTAGCTTTGAAAAGCCCCGTTTTGACCATTTTTATAAATCTACACTAACTACTACACATATGTTTTTTTATATTTTCCCTTTTTCTTTTTCTAACTAGGAAATTTTTGACTTTCGTTTTATTTCATAAACCTTTAGGGTCATATGAATAAAGATGTACCTTCAATCCTAAAGTGCCCAAAAAAGATAAATTCATCGTTCCCGACTTTTCACTTGTCCCAAACCAAGCTTAAAAATGAAATCACCGTTAAATACAAGTTAAGATGCTAACACTACTCATACTTGCAATTTGTAAAATTTTCACTCCCGACAATTATTATATCTTAGGTGAATGTGCTTATTTCGAATTTCAACCATGGATCAACCTTTTTAAGAAAATTGCAATATTTCTATGCTTCATGTTCCACCAAAGAATTATGATTTTGAAGACGAGATAATTCCAATGTAGCGATTTCTTCTCGGCTCATCCAGCGAGAAGGCTTAGGTGACCAGGCTTTTGACACCCCACAGAGAATAGTATCGGAACTCACAGACCTTCGGTTTCAAAAACTCTTAGGCTTCCCGTTAAATAAACAATTCATTTAGAAAAATCACAACTTAAAATGAAATAGTCTTAGTTCAAAAGCATATTTAAATTTAAGAAAAATAGATTTTCCCTATATTTATTAAATCACATATATTACACTTAATATAATTATACATCCTTTAAACGAAGGAAATCCTTGACCTTTTTGAAGGCTGCAACATCGGTTGTGAGTCGACAAGATGCAGCAAACTTTTATCAGTCTCAGATAATTACTATGTGCCTTATTTAGAAGACTGTCACATCGGTTGTGAGCCGGCAAGAGGCAGTAAACTTTTATTAGCCCACAGTTATTATTATTATTATTATTACCTCATTTTTCATTTTTTTAACACTTTATATTACCACGATATAGAGAAAATTTATTTTTAGAAAATTTAAGTATAAATTTGAACTAAGACTAAATAAATTATTGTTATCGACTATACTTCAAAAATCGTTGATTTAAGTTTAATTTTCGAAAAGAGCACGTATTATTAGTCCGGTTAGAAGCTTATGGGAGAAAAAGCCACAAATTACACTTATGAGCTCTTAAGATTTCCAACTAATCCTTGTTTAGCATCTAACTCATAATTAACTCTATCATTTCTTTGGGCTAATTACACTTCTAGTCCTTATGTTTAAGACTATTTAGAAACTAATGTAATTTCCATATAGACACTATATTTTTTAATCCTAACAATCTTCCCCCAATATGGTGGCATATGGAATTATTTACAATGTATCATACAAGTACAAATATAAATGCTTCAGCTTGGATCTTTCCATTACTTGCAGACGATACAATGTAATTTGTATAAACTAAGTTATCTTCCCCCCAGTTCATACTGCATGTCTTCACACAGCTTTCTTCATCTACTTCTTTTTGTCGAAGTTTCTAAATCAGCTTCCCCCCAAACCAACATCCCTATTGTAAGCAGATTCTGAAACTATGATGTAGCTTCATAGAAGAAGAAGTAGAAGTAGAAGTAGAAGTAGAATCAAAGAAGTAGAAGAAGCAGAAGAAGAAGCCAACCACATCAAACATAACTGCTTCTGTTTTGATGAATATCCGTTTGGGGGAACATGCAAGAAATCAGCAACATCTTCTCACGTATGCACATACTTCACACACTAACCATCCAAAGGTTGAAAGCATAAATTCCATCTCCATAAGGTAGAAGCGGACTTGAAGATAAGAAAGAAAGAAATGAAGGCGAGATAAATACACATTTCTTCCCCCTGATTAATGCAATCTATCGAATACTTCCTTTTCTTCCCCCTGATTGCATTTGATGACCATCGAAAAAATCATAATCTGAGTATGCTCGAATAATATTCCTAGAACAACCATGTGGTGAATTATAGATAAATTCGGTTTGCTATGAGAAATTTTCAATGCCGATAAAAACCTCTATATACTTTCTCCTCTTGACTTAGTCATTTCCAACCTCATATTAATTCTGTCGGCTCTTTGTATATGACCATGATGGAAAGATAAACTCAATATGACAAATCAGATACTGAAGGTGACATCACCCGAAGTTGTGACTTATGCCTTACTATCCCGAAAGAATCCTCTTGAAATATCCTCACGACGATGGAGTTACTTGAGCACTACAACGTAGCCTCTCCTTTAAAGTGATAGCTACTTTGTGGATAAAAGAGAGAAAGAATCAAAAAAGTAACCAGATATTCAAGTCTTTATGACAATCCTTATATGCCCAAACAAGTCATCTTTGTTGCAGAGATAGAAAGGCTAGAAGATGAAATAAGTACACTTCCCCGTGACATATTACTTCAATCCCGAATAAGAAATAATGAATCAACCCCGTAGTCATTTCTTGCGGTTAAATCCCGAGAATAGCCTTTTGAACGGTTTTTGTAAATCTTTTATCCGGATCGTTTTAAGTAATAAGTGATGTTTTGTTTTTTGCGTTTTTAGTCATAATAGTCTAGCTCATTTATTAAAACACTCGGTCTAATCCATAAAACCAGCCCATCTTGTTAACCAAGTTACGCAGCCCCACATATATTTCAGTAGTAATTAAATGTAGCCTAAATCTGATTACTGTATATCAGCCCATTAACAATCCATGGAAATTTTGATTTTAAGGCCCATTTTGACTTTGCTATCTGCTGACCCAATCCGCTTACATTTTCGACATACACATATAACCTAATCTTACACTCTGTATTATAACATCCCACAAAGGCACACACAAACCCTAAGTTTAACTCATCCGCCCCTATCTACTCTTTCATATATTCTCAACCGTTTCTCTCCATATCACAAAAGATAAGAATCTTATCCAGCCTTATCTCATTTCAACATACCATCTCTCATTCAAACGACACATATACCGTGAACAAACAAACAAGCTACGACCTATTTTTGCTTCTATTCTGCATCAAGATCTTACGACAAGGTCTATGGTAGGTTTTTTATTTCATGTCTTGCGTTTTGTGAACGAAACAAAGAAAAGAGAATAACAAAAATTGTTATAACTCCTTCTTAATTTTCGGAAATTGAAAGAAAAGGTTTTTCCTTTATAGATCAATGATGAGTGTTTCTCGTGGTTTTTATCTTTAAAGATCTGAGAATGAATTGTTAACCACGAAGAATAAATCTGAGATCTTTCATGTATAGTTTTTTTTTTCAGTTTGAGTCTTGTTGATGTGTAGAGATAATGAATATGAAGTAGTTGTTGAGGTGGATGGGAAATATGTAGTTTGGATTTGTTGATGTGGTGATTGTGTTATGTGTAGTAGTTGTAAATGATTTGGTTCAAACTCGGTAGTAACCGAGTTTAGAAACTCAGTAGATTATGTTGTAGAGTTGGATCTGTTGTAACTCAGAATTGATGTTCTTGTAGTGATTCTTTCTCTTCATTTTCATTTTCGATAAGATATGTAAACTCGGAAACAATTTCGATATAGCAGTTACGGTTTGGCATATAGTTTGGTACTCTTCCTTATTTGATTCTCGATAAAGACAATTTTGGAACCCATTTCGGAATAAACAAGAGTATCGAGTTTGACCAAAGCTTTTGAGTTTGACTTTCGAATTTGTAGTTTGACCACATCTAACAACCTTTGACCAGATCTAACAAACTTTGACCAGTCAATCGTCGAGTTTGACTACGGAAAATGATTAAACCAGCAATTATACCTCATCTTATGATCGAATCTGACCGAGTTTGATCTTTCGATAAAACCGTAAGCATCCAAACTCGATCAGATCAAATATGACGAAAATAAGTACAATAATCTACTGAAAAAGCTGTAAACTAATCAAAATATGGACTGAAAAAGATGAAGATGCTGCCTGATCTGGAATATGGTCTGGATTCAGGGTCTCTACGTTGGCTGTAAATTAGATCAAATTAAGCTGGGGACGAATAAGCTCTCCTATACAAACTAAATCGCTCATGCAGCTCTGGATTACAACTTGTGAGGTTTTCTCCGTTCACGATCTCGAAAAGGTCTTGGGATGATGGAAATATATAAAAGCCATTTTAGAGAGAGAAAGTAGTTATTATTGAATGATTAGTAAAAATTACAATTATGAGGTTCACCCCTCTAAGGAAGATTAGAGGGGGGTATTTATAGTCTAAACACAAGCCATCTTTGGGCAATTACACTTCTAGTCCTTGTGTTTAAGACTATTTAGAAACTAATGTAATTTCCATATAGACACCATATTTTTTAATCCTAACAATTATTGTTATCGACTACATTAATAAAGCTTCAAAAATCGTTGATTTAAGTTTAATTTTCGAAAATATCACGTATTATTAGTCTAGTTAGAAGCTTCGGGGAGGAAAAGCCACAAATTACACTTATGTGCTCTTAAAATTTCCAACTAATCATTGTTTAGCATCTAACTCATAATTAACTCTATCATTTCTCGATCTTTGCAAATTTAAAATATTTAATAAAAAAATTCGCGAATGCTTAGTCAAATAAACTAGCTTAGACAAATTTATAGAGGTTAAGGGACAAAGCTAAAAGCTCAACATGCTCGATCGAGTCAAAATTTATTCTTATTCTGCCCAGCAGGAAAGTCAAACATTGTGACAAAATACTTATTTTATTTTGAAATTTTTTTAAATTTTTTCATTTTTTTGGTATTTTGGTGGTAAAAACGGCATTACATGAAAACAACGACTGCAGGCACAATCAAATCGATAGATCCCCCCATACTAGAACTGAACATTAGCCTCAATGTTTTAAGAAGGGTTTCTACGTAAATCTAAAGCCGTTTATTAAGTATGCTTAAAGATAAACGTTAGTCGATAAGATTTAGGATATTGGATTCCCATAATCATGCTAAGGATTGAAGATCGAGTGAACGAAGGACAAAACCACAAGCACGAGAGTCTTCAAAATACAGAGCAATCCTAGACATACAACACAAACCACAAAACACGGAAACTAGAAGAGGCGAGCCTCCTCACGTCACACTTATTCGAAATAAAACTAAAAGGATAAGCATAGGTTGCCACCCACGAAGCGCTTATTTTTGTTAACCGAGTCTTGAGCCTGACTCGATCCGAAGAAGGTCTCCCTTCGGATCAAAGTCGTCATCATCAATTCCCGGTGGAATTGAATCATTTGTAAGACAAGCTTCGATTTCTTCCAAAATGAAGTCACCTTCCTCAAAAGGTGTGAGAGAGGGAGAAGAAGTAGAAAGGATAGGATCTAAAGACGGAGTGGGATTTCCACTCGTAGAACTATCCGAGAATACGAGCACTTCTTAAGCATACTCCTCACAAGCTACGTCGATGACATCGATTCGATTAATCGACACAAACATCAATTGTAGGAGTATCTCGAGTATTGACCAACTTTAAAGGTTTTGGATTCATCATCAACTCGGAGAGTTAATTCTTCACCATAAACATCAATCAAAGCACGTGTCGTCCTCAAAAAGGGTCTCCCGATAATTAAGGGAACCCGAGGATCGACAACATAATCAACGACTATGAAGTCGGCCGAAAAATGAAACTTTCTTACTTTTACAAAGACATCTTTGGAAATACCGAATGGACTAGTAGTCGATCGGTCTGCAAGTTTCAAGAATTCAATTGGGGTAGGAGGTAAGTTCGGGGGAGTCGAGGCTTCTTTCCATATGGAAATTGATGGCATCAAAGTTGAGCTTGCACCAAGATCGGCCAAGGCTAAGCATTCAACTAACTCCGGAAAATCACATGGAATAAGAAACTTGCCGGGGTCTCCAAGTTTTTTGGGCAAATTTTTTAGGATAACCGCCGAACAATTCTCATTCACCGGTGTTTTGGCTAAGTCAAACAATTTTTATTTTTTATTAAGGAGACTTTTAAACATTGAAGCAAATTTCGGCATATGTAGAAGAGCATCCACGAAACTGAGCTCAAAATGTAATTCCCTAAAGATTTCAACAAATTTCGAAGCTAGTTTATCATCTTTTTCACGGAGCTTTTGTTTGTTGGCTCTCGAAGGATAAGGTATAGACGGTTTAGGCTTAAGAGCAACAACGGGCTCATCAATTGGAGCTTGAATTTGGAACGACGGAGAGGATGTTTTCGGTACTCGGTTTGCCACCGTATCTTGTCACCTCGGGTTCCCGTTCCACCACCTGTAGAGGGTGGTATTAGGGGCCCCAGTCTACATCGTTAATCCATTCTAAACTCCAACTACATTTACCCTCCATCTATAAGAACAATAACAATTCGGGTGGTGATTGCTTTCTAGTCACTCTAGGGTCTTGAGCAAACGGTTTGTTACTAGGAAGTGAACCCGTACCCGAAGAGAAGCGGGTGGTTATTCTATTTGGAAAAAACTAGCCATCCATATTTTTAAAAAAAACCCCCCCCCCCCCAATAAGCTCATTGGTTTGATTTGACATTGAAGTTTGTATTGAAGTTTGCATTTCATTCCTCAATTCATTTTTCACATTATTAATTTGATTTTGCATGGCTTTTATATTAGTATCAATTATCTTCTTGTAATTTGACAATTCATTCGAAGGAGCAACTTGAGTTTGCTGAATCGGAGCTTGATAACTCGGATTTCCTTGATTGTTTCCTTGGTTTTGATTGTAACCTTGATTGTACGAGTTTGAATTATTTGCACATTCGGTGAGCAAAAACCGGGTTGGTCGAATTTGGTTAGCATACAACTTTGAGGACAGATATCGGTATGTCCTTGATTATAGTTAACTGCTGGCTGCTGAACATATCTTGATATTATCTCGATATTCCGGAACTCATAAAATGTTTCCTCAAACTTTTGATTAAAATTTGAAATTTCATTACGGAGATTTGTTGTTTTTGAGCGAGGAAAGAAATGATTAATAAACTTGGACACAAGATCGACCCAAGTGAGAATAGAATGAGGAGGTTATTTGTCGAGCCAAATCCGGGCTGGACCATCGATAGAAAATGGAAAAATCAATAGCTTAATCGATGTCTCGGGCACATCTTTGTACCTCAATGTAGAAGTAATCTTGTTAAGATATCGAATATGAGCATGAGGATCTTCTTTTTCAAAACCAAAGAATTGTTTTGAAGATACAAGATTGATTAGACTATGCTTGAGCTTGAGATGCTCAGCCGGAATGGGTGGTACTACGATTGCCTCCGCATTACCCTCGGTGGGTGCACGGAGTAATTCCGCCATAGTACGTTGATCGGCCATCATAACTACGGGAGTCTCTTCAAGAGCGAACGGTTCGACTCTTTGTTTTGAACGTCTACGATTACGACGTTTCGAATTCGTAGAAGTAGGATTCGTAGAAGGTTCACCAACGAATTTTGAAGAAGAGCGAGTTTGCATACACTAAAAATAAGAAAAAAAATAAAAAAGAGAAAAATATTCGTGTAACCGATAATCAAACAAGTGTACGATAGCTCTCTAGAAAACGCACAAAGAAGCGGAGGAGCGGGTAAGCGCGAAGCTATTAAAAACCTTCTCCTTTCGGGTCGAAGTTCGTCGGATCAACCCTCCTTATACCTCTCTTATAGTTTGTAATCTAAAGGTGAGCCGAATTCACAAGTGACACAACGGTTGATTTTGTTGTTTTTTCAATTTTTTGGTATTTTTGATTACTTGATAATAGAAGAAAATATTCACAAATGAAAGCGATAACTTCACGGGGAAGGGTCTTCAAACACTAATCTTCAAACGTACACAATAATCGTTTCACAACCTCCCCGGCAGCGGCGCCAAAAATTGATAGATCCCTAAGGTTAAAACCTATACGGCGTTGGTTTTTGATTCCTTAGTATATATATATATATATATATAACTAAAATACCAAATACCAAATTATAGTATAAGAGAAGTATTCCAAAAGGTTTTTAAGAAGATTACTTTTAACCAAAGTAAAATTCAAATCCTTCCCGAGTCGTACCCCGACGAGGTGTGAATTAAAAATCGAGGTTAAGTTTGTGATCGCGTGTTTGAATAATCAAGATTTTTGATTTGGATTCTATTTCTACTAATAATATGCAAAAACAAATAAAAGAAAGCTAAAAACGAAAGCAATTAAGGTTAAAACACGAAAACGATAATGGGATCCTAAACCCGAGCCTTAAAAACCTAAATTCTAAAATTTTAACCCTACAAATGCAAATTTAATTTTTAAAAGTCCTAAATGAGAAAAGAAAATTTTAGAAAAAAGAATTATATTTATATGACTTTTATTTTATTTATTATGAATTAAAAACTGTTTTAATCTAAAAATATTATTAAAAATATTAAACTAATTTATAAAAAAACTAAAAAAATTAGGAAAATTACTTTGAACAATAAAGAATGCAAGAAAAATCAGAAGTTTGAAAACAGCTTATAAAGAAGCTGTTATAAGCAGATAAGCTTATAAGCTAAAACTGCCCAAAGTGGGTTAATTATTAAATGTTCTATACCTATAATCGAAAAAAACCCCAGGGCAGTTGGTAGTGGAGTGGTGTGTTAAAGTGTTGGTAGAGTTGAGGTTGAGGTCTCGGGTTCAAACCTTGAGACTTCCCTCAATTCCCAACATTTTTATTTTGCAAATTTCTTTTATGAAAAAAATATTAACATAAAAATAAGCAACTTTTGTGAAAACACTTTTTATAAAAACATAAAATAAGCTAGATGTGAGCTTCAAAAGATGACAGGTTACTTAAAAAGGCTATAAGGCATTTAGCCTAAACTGACTTGGTCAAAAAGCTGCTATAAGCTTAAATAAACTCAAACCTAAGATAAATAAGCTAAAAGGACTTTAAACCTAACCTAATAAGCAATCCTAAACACTAATTAAGTAAATCCAATAAGCCATAAGCTTAGAAATCAAATAAGTAGTTTAGGCTAAAAAGTTGTAAAACAGTCTACAAAGGAACTTTTAAGCTAAAAATTAAGCTAGTAAACTAATAAGCTAAGGTCTAAAACTTCAAAACAGCTAACTACAAGCTATAAGAAAAAGCAAAATTTTAGCAATTTGAATAACTAACAAGCTAGAAAAAGACTTTTGAAAAAGGCATTTTGGACAGATTTCATAGTTTTGTTTTTTTTTAAGTTTTTATGAAAGACTAAAATGGCTTATGCAGCCCTAAAAATAAGCTATTAAAAGCTAAACTAAGACAGTAAAAAGCTCAAACAGATTGAGCTTATACACCAATGAGCTTATGCAATGAATTTCAAAACCTAAGACTAACTTTAACTAATCTAAAGTTGCTATAGAAAAATGGATTTTAAACTTTGACAATAAGACTTGTGAACCTTGACAGGTTTTGACTAAAATTCAAGTGACAAATGCACACTTATAACAACCATATTCTACTGCATTTTAACATCAAAACAAAGCATTCAAAGGCACTAAAAAGCAACTTAAGCAAATCCAAGCATATAAGCTGATATAAAAGACCAATAAGCTCAGATTCAAAACATGACTTCTAAAAACTTTGAAAAAGAGTTTTAATCCTTAAAATCTTTTGAAAGCTGTTATTAAGACTTAGTTTAAGCTAAACAAAATTAGCTTAAAAGCCAAAAGTAATCAAACAGTACTAACTCAAGTTAGTACTGCTTGTTCCAAACACCCCTTTAAATTTGTAAAACTTATTTTTACACTAAATCAGACTTAGAAAACTTATAAAAACCAAAAATAGATTAAGTCTAAGGTTAAATAAGCACAATAAAGCAATTAGAGCAAAGAAATAAGCACCTAAAATAAGCAAACTAGATTAATCAGTTTTAAGCTAAACTTAACAGTTTTAATGAAAAACTTAGACAAATGAGACTTAATCAATAAGCAAGCAACCATAAGCATAAACATTCATAAATAAGCAGAAATAAGCAATAAATAAGCAAACAGTAAATAAGCTGAAAAGTGAAGAAGTTAACTTACTAAGCCCTTTGCTCAAAACAAGGGTACAAAGGCTCTTTAGAGCTTTTTCTACAAGCTCTAGCTTGTTTAAAAACAAGCTAGTAAAACCCTATAAGCCCTTCCCTTTTTGGCTTATCTTTCACAAGAGCTTTTGAGTGAATTTGAGAGAGAATAGCTTAAACACTATAAGTTATGGAAAAACTTATAGTGCTTAAGTAAAACAGCTTAAATAAAGATAACAAGAGCTTATGTTGGCTTAACAAACATTTTAAAAACATAACTTCATTAACTTAAAAACAGAATTTAGCATAAAACATAAATTTCATAAAACTTAAAAACTGAGCACAAGGTTTTAAAATAAAGTACAATAAGCTAAAACAAATTAATATAAGCTGTAAATTACAAGGAAAAAGATTAAAAACTAGATCCCCCTCTCTGTGTGAACGAAGGCCTCTATTTATAGTGGTAAGCATAAGCATCTAGGCCTTGAGGTATGTTTCTTCTATAAGGAGAATTTGAGAGTGCTCTCCAAGCCTCAATCTCAACCTTTGATTCCTTTGATGTGTTTCTTCAAGCCTTCAATCTCAACCCTTGATTTATCTCGTCCCAATTAATATAACTTTCTTGAGTTGCCACCTAGTGTGACTTGATTTCTTCCTTGGGGAGGAGGACGGGGTTTTTTATTGAAGATAGTGTGATTTTGGTTTTTGTCTTGGTTTGTGTGATGGTTTAACATAGTGAAGAGGAAGGTGAACAGTTTATTTTGTCTTTGGCCGGGTTGTTTGATTTGGGTTTAATGGGTTCTTGTTTGGTTTGGTAAAAGGTTACGAGGTTACGTGATATGACTTAACCAAGTTGTACATGGTTGGGGATCTAATGGGTTAGTCCCTAACGGACTAACAGTGTGAAAAACACCCGCAAGGGACTAATGGTGTAAAAGGGTTTAAAGGGTGTATGGTTAAGTTAGTGGGCTTATAATTTGGGCCGGGTTAGGATTAATTAGATTTAGGCTTTTATCATGGCTTGTTATTTATTATAAAAGGCTATTATTGGGTGACTTGGCCCATTATATGGGGTAACAGGTTGGCCTATTAAGATGCACAACGTACTTTGGTTTCGATTTTGACTTTGAATTTTGGACTTTGACTTTTCACGCTCTGTTTTCCATTCTATTGTGCTCGATTTTTGGCTTCTTTTTTTGGCCCTGAGTGAATATCCGATACCTGCACAGGTCTTTCCTAGCATAACTATAAAATACTATTTGACATGGTATGTCCGGTTTTGGTCATTTTGGCTCGTTGTTATAGGTAAAAAGTAAGTTTATTGAAGCGCACTACCAGCCGATCATGGCTCTCAATAACCTTGTCTTGCTCCGCTTAGAAACAGCTCCAAAGACATTGCTTTTGCTTTTCTTAAAGTTGGCTTTTAAAATTACGTAAACCTTGTGGTAAATATTTAGCCAAAACATTTTAAAGATATTTAGGTTTTTATACTGTTGGATGCAAGAATATTGGGAGCCAACTCGCTGCATACCACAACTCTCCAGTGAGGATGAGAATATAGTATGTTTGGCCGATACTGCCAGTCGTGTTTCGGGTTGTGCCGTTCAATCACTTCATATTAGTTTTTGGTTTAGGCGGTTGATTTCTCTTTATTAATTGTAATTTGATTATCGGGTTGTGTCTGTATAAAGTGCCTTGATTTAGTATGGGGTTAGGTGCGGATGGCTGGTTGAGTGTTTAAGTTTTGTGGGTAGTGGATTGCTGGGGATCGCCGTAGGTGGGCTGTCACGGAGTGGGGGGGAGTTTTTATACCTCAGGTGTTGGAGGTGGGGGTGGTTTGTGAGTGGGGTTAGGACGTTGCTGTAACTTTTGTAATAAGAACATTGGCTTCACTTTTTTCAGCAATATGATTTCTTTAAGTTCTAAAATCAACTTGATATAACTCATACGCCAACCCGAACTATGGCTCGGGAATGTTTTCGATATCAAATCCCATATGCCCAGAAAATAGGAACCATTGCCAATCACTTTCCGTCCTTAAAATTAGTCAAAATCTAACCAAAACCCTCATTCCTAAATTTAGTATTTCATTTGCTTAAAAGATTAGATTTTTTTTAATCAATAAATCATATCATTCTAGAATAATCAAATACCCTTTACAATGGCATTAAGATTCAGCTTTACCTCGCGTTTGACCGGAAAAAAAGTCACCTTCGGCTTGGACATTTGGTGCCGTAAAGTTGAGTACCGCCATTTTACTGAAAACGTAAGCCACCCAAGATTGTCATCCTCTTAACCCGGAAACCGTTAAACTTATTTCCTCTTTTTTCCCAAAGTCAGATGGAGTTCCAACTGCACCCATGTACAGAATAAAAGCTAAGCACTGGTTATGAGCAACATTAAATGTAAAAAAAGGTTGGATACAGAAAAGATAATGCTGTAAAAAGAAAAAAGATGACCAGACCTTCATGAGATACCTTTGTTTAGTTTAAGAGGGTGTTTGGGCTCGCTTATTTTTTTTGGGTCTGCTGCTACATATCCATAGCATTTAACGCAAGGCTAACCTACTTTCAGTTTACATCAAGAAATAACCACATATTCGTAAAAAAAGGCGCAGACACATCAAATTTATTCTAAAATTCTAATTTAGGAGCAAAGGGATTTCTTAAAATCACATTAAGTTGGAATGTAAGTTAACACATAATTGAGTCCAAAGTTTGAATAAATAACTAGAAGTATCTAAGGTGCAGGCGACTTATGCGGCAGTGTTATCAGCAAGTAAAGCTGAATTGCTCGTATATTTTGCAGCAAATGAGTCGACATGTAAACATTAGGCAGATGTGAATACACTACTATACTGAAAACGGAGCAAGTTAATTCTATAATAAAATAATACAGTTATATGAAACCTTAGATTACCTCTAATGTGTCCCACTGAAGGTGAACACAAATTTTGTTTTAACCTAGTAAAAGAGTTACTTATAACAATATCTGTAGATGTTGCTGTTAAATTGAGAGTCCTCGGAAGACATCCTTATTCCTCAACCAAATTATACCTGTTAAAGAATAGCTCCAAGTCGGCCAAGAGCCAAGCTTCTATCTCAAGGGTAAACACAACAGTTCCCACCTGCAGTTTAAAATGGCATTTGATGTACGTTAATACATTGATACGCTGGAAAAGGTATGCATGTTTCAAATGCGTAAAAATATGTTTCAAGTGCATTATCATTATCAGTGCATTATCAGTTTAATTAAAGAACACCCATTTACTATGTATTAATAACATTTTGAAAAAATAGATCAGAAGCATATAATATACAATTTCAAGACCACATTTCCCTATGCGTATTCATTATGATCACACTCTAAGCGTCTGATATTTTATAAGAATGTTTTAAATTCGACCCGTTATAAATAAAATCGTACCCAAATTAAGACTTTCCATGTTGGCACACATTTCAGCATAAATATCACTTTTCTATTGCTGCCTTAAATTCCTACCTTTTTGTATATTCATAGCAGTAGATGCAAGTTTTTGATAGCAAGATACATTATTCTTTTACATATCAAATAACTAATATAAAAAGTGATATTAATGCGTAGTATATGTTACATAAAACAACTCAACTTGCCAACCTGTATGAACAACAACCCGTCAAGAAAATAGCGAGCGAGTCTAAATAACTGCTCCATCAGAGATCACAGTTAGTGCAAAAACACGTGTCGGGCCATTTTTTGCATTCAACGCATTTAAGGCAGCAATCGTGCCATGTTTACCTAACATCGCAAAGATAATGATTAACGACGTGATTGTACAGGAGGCTCAGGTAAGCAAACAACCGAAGATAGAAGAAGCACCCGCCATGGCTGCAAACACAATACGTTGCCACGCCAAGCTGTGGATAATATCATCTTTTTCGGTAGCCTTTTAGATTCATCCTATCCTTTGACAAATTCTAATGAAATAGAAACTGATCAAAATTGCACCATGGATGCGACACAGAACGTGCCTTATATCCAAGGCTCAGATTATACATAACCTTTCATAATCGATATTACTATAATTCTCGTGAAATAAAAAGTGATCAAAAATGCAGCATGGCTGCGAGTCTAAAAAACTAGCCCTCCCACAATGCATATACACAATGTCATGTTATCCAAGTCATTCAAGCTGATGACAGCCAATCACAATAGGTATCACCATGATTCTTATCGCATCCCTTTCACATAGAAAGTGCCTTATATCCAAGGCTGAGATTATATATAGACGTTCACAATTGATATAATCACAATTATACCTTTAAATTAATAGGTAACCGAGACATTATACTACGACCCAAAAAAAACACGGGTCGGGCCGGTTTTTGCATTCAACGCATTTAAGGCAGCAATCGTGCCATGTTTACCTAACATCACAAAGATAAGGATTAGCAACGTCATTGTACAGTAGGCTCAGGTAGGCAAACAACCGAAGACAGAGGACGTACCCTCCATGGCTTCAAACGCAATACGTTGCTACGCCAAGCTGTGGATAATCTCGTCTTTTTCGGTAGCCTTTCAGATTCATCATAGCCTTTAACAAATTCTCATGAAATAGAAACTGATCGAAAATGCACCATGGATGCGACATAGAACGTGCCTTATATCCAAGGCTTAGATTATACATAGCCTTGCATAGTCGATATCAATACAATTCTCGTGAAATAGAAAGTGATTAAAAATGCAGCATGGCTGCGAGCCTAAAAAACTCGCCCTCCCACAATGCATATACACAATGTCACGTTATCCAAGTCATTCAAGCTGATGACAGCCAATCACAATAGGTATCACCATCATTCTTATCGCATCCATTTCACATAGAAAGTGCCTTATATACAAGGTTGAGATTATACATAGACGTTCACAATCGATATAATCATAATTATACCTTTAAATTAAAGAGCAGGATCGTTGCCCCGAGGCAACATTAAATGTATTGAATGTACAAACCGGCCCGACCCATTTTCTTTGGGTCGTAGTATAATGTCTTGGTTAACCATGCCACGTACGTGGCATCACTTTATATTAAAAGGAAGGATTACTGCCTTAAATGCAATGAACGCACGAACCGCGCTGACCCGGGTTTTTTAAAAGAGACTTTAAACCGCCATGGCTGCAAACACGTTCTCATGATACCCTGCCAAGATACGGCTCAATTTTAACCCGTTGGCTTGGTTTAAAGCCTATGAGCCTATCGCCATCGTCACACACCCATCACTATCGTCGCACGCCATGAATAGCGGCAACAAAATGAGCGGTGGCATCGAAGGAGCATAAGCCAAAAGTATAAACAAGGGGGAACCATAAATCGCGATTCTAAGCAGTAACAACAACAATCTGGGCATCAATATCAAATCTGAGTGGTATCTAATCAAAAAACACTTTTAATCACAAATAAAGGCAAACAATCCTTTTTAGAAACATAATGAAATCAAGCACTAAAACATATACCTTCTTTACTTCAAGCTTAATAAGGCCCAAAAATAGTCACCAAAATTGTCGGCAACGAAACACCCAATAATAATTCCACTACCAAAACCATCATCACCAAACAAACCCTGGCTCATCTCTTATTGCAGTAACAAAGAAAAGACCGCGATCATAGAGATCTGCTTTAGAGAGAAAGCAAGAAAGATCGAGAGAGGTGTGTGTTGGAATTCGTTATGAGAGAGAGAAGAGGTGTACAGGTGTGTGTTTATTTACTGATGGCAACACGTATGCCACGTACGTGGCATGGTTAACCGGGAAATTATACTACGACCCAAAGAAAACGGGTCGGGCCGGTTTGTGCATTCAATGCAGTCTCAGGACGTTCCTGCGTTTTAGTATAAAGGTATAATAATAACGCTATTTATTTATGTATGCACGTGTTTTATGGTTTGGCGTCGTTCTTAACCGACCAACAACAAATTATTGACATGCAAAATAATAAAAAAAAAAATATATGCATGGTTTCTGTTTATCATATTCAATCATCATCTCCGATCAATTTCAAAACCTTGGTCGGAAAAGATAAACGTTGCCGGTGATTTATCAGGCGACGTTAATTATAACCACGTCTCCTGACTCACTACTGTATGTTTTTTCTAATCTTATTTAAACCCCTGATTAATCATGTCATTATTATCGTTTATATATCTTGCAATGTTTAACGTACATATCCCCTGAAATGTTCAACATTGGATCTATTATATATAATTTATGAACGTCGAAAGTTTTTTGCTTTTCTTACATGAAATATACAATTTTGTGCCATTGTAAAATACCTTAATTTTGACAAGTTTATTTCTGTGATTTAGGGGATGAGATGGTTTGGCTGTTTGTCTATGCGAATTCATGATTTCGTGTTGGTTGATGGTTGATGTTTGAGATTTTAAATTTGTGCCTAACATTTATGCGGGAAAATGTTCATATACACCTATTTAATTTATGTATTTTGTCAGGAAGTTCAAACTATTTGATGTTTGAGATTTTAAATTTATAGATTTAGTTAATCCATATAAACTAGTAGAATTTATAAAATTTTGTTATTGACCTTGAATGGTAAATTTTCAGGTTTGCTAGCAAAGATGCCAGCCTCAGGAGAGTTTGCAAAGCGCATTGCAAATCCTGAGACCGGGCATTTTGCTAGAGGAGATAGTGAATATCAGAGACTGGTTATATCTACTGAAGATACGACTGAAGTTGATACGTTACAACCTCAAATAGAAACGAGTGGCAGGTCATGGAAATGGTGGATCAAGGCTGTAACATACACCGTGATTACTATTCTAGTTTGCCTCATTTTAATGAAATGGGGTGTGCCATTACTCTTTGAGAAGGTATATATCATTTTTTATTTCACAACATATTCATCTCGAGTCTAGACATATTGATCTAAATCTGTATGTACTGATAGGTAGAGTTTGTTTGCTTTTAAAGACGTGTGGTATCTAATAGTATTATTTTTCTCGTTTTCCTGATATTATTTTAGGTATTACTTCCAATGATGCAATGGGAGGCCGAGACGTTTGGTCGTCCGGCTCTTGCTGTCATACTAGTAGTCTCGCTGGCACTCTTTCCCGTGGTGTTCATCCCATCTGGTCCTTCTATGTGGCTTGCAGGGATGATCTTTGGTTATGGCTTGGGATTTGTAATAATCATGGTTGGAACTACTATTGGAATGGTTTTGCCATATCTTATTGGTCTATTTTTCCGTGATCGTATCCATGTGAGTCAGTAGCTATAACTTCGACGTTTTACGTATACTTGGTGGCAACCGGCACAGGTCCGGCTGGTTGTATGACCCACAAGTTAAAATAAGCTTGTGGGTCCTGTTTTAACGTGTACTTAAAATACCCATTAGAACTCCGCCCCGTTACCAAACACACCCATTGCAGCTTCTAATGAATTATGAAACCACAACCCAATCAACCCGTTCAAAAGAAAAGGGTCAATTTGAGACACCTTCATGGCTGTGCAAGTTGTAACAGATGCATAGCTTTCCTTCTGATATTTTACTGTCTCTTGTCTATAATAATTTGCAGCAATGGTTAAAGAAATGGCCACAGACAGCTTCAATGATTAGAATGGCTGGAGAAGGGGGCTGGTTCTATCAATTTCGAATGGTTGCACTCTTTAGAATTTCTCCATTTCCGTACACTGTTTTCAACTATGCAATAGTCGTGACGGGTATGATGTTTGGGCCCTATCTATGGGGATCCATTGCCGGAATGATTCCTGAAGCCTTCATTTATATCTACAGGTAACTAAATCTTCTAGTTTTCGCTTCTTTCATATTCGTACTAATGTTTATTTCAACCTGACCCACCTTGACTTGTTCTAACCCGAACCTGTTTTGACTTGTTACCCAACCGACCCATCTAGCTCCCTTTACATTATTTACTAGCTATCAAACTAAATATTACATATCTGGTGATCTTATTGTTTACTAATGCAGTGGGAGGTTATTAAGGACGTTTGCAAATATACAATATGGACATCATCATATGAGCGCATTAGAAATCATCTACAACATAATCTCTTTCATCATTGCAGCTGTTATGACTATAGGTTTTACATTCTACAGTAAAAAAAGTTTAAAGGAACTTCAAAGCGAAGAAAAAGTAAATATGTTGAACTTTGAGTACGGGAATGTACAGATGGAAAATCTTCCACTTGATAGAAGCCTACATCCGAGCTTGCAGTCGTCATAGAGTGTTTGTGCAGATTTTGGAATAGCCAATTATTGACCAACTGCTTTTTAGTTAGAAAACGGCCAGACAGAATAACGACAAAAAAGTACTTGCAGGAACGATTGTTTTGTATATGAAGGTACACTTTAATGTCTTTGTAGACCGGTACATAGATATCACAACTAACTACAGATGGTGACGTTGTCGAAATTGTCTGGTGTTCTTTGAAAAAGGCAATTTTCTTGGTATTCTTATTGCATAGTTCTTTGCTTTGATTCTCGTCATTCTATTTATGGATTGAAATAGCGCGTTCCTAACTTTTAACAAACTCGATATAGGAAAGTATTGAAACACCACACATAGCATTTGCAGCTTCCACCTTGTTTGTAGTTCCGTTTTTCACTTACTACATACAATGATACGCTGATACACATATGCTTACTTCAGTTGTATGGACAATTGCTCAATGATAGATAAGTACATTTAGTTATTCAAGAACTCAAGTATAAGTATAACATCATTTTTTCGTGAGACTTATCATCTTCTCTTTTTCCATATTAATGCTAGATTACCCCATATTACTGTAGCCAAGAACTTTACGATTTTTAGATATTATAATAAATATCTAAATGGTTATTATGTTATCAAAAATAAAATTATCGATCAATTGGTAATTAAAGAACAAGCCAGAAAATTTTTTGAACACAATTACAATCAAATAAGCAAGTCACTTGATCCTTGACGTTACACAAGATAAGGTAAAAGAAGATCTAGTTGGAGAGTTAAGTCCAGAAGCACAGGGGATTCAAAACTTTACCATTCCATGTTACCATGCTAAGAGTTGACTGATACTCTTAGAGAGCTTACTATTCTAATTTTCATTGGCTAAAAAGATGGTAGCGATGTTGTAGCAAGCCCACGAATGTAGACACTGGAACGGCTTTCCTTCATATCACATAGGATCTTCACATGGTCCATAATTTTTTTCACAACAATGTCGGCTTCTGAGCACAAACTAGAAAAGCATGGTTCTTCATCAGCCCTGTTTAACGTAGGCAGCTTTGCAATATCTTGTTTAATGTAATCCAAATCTGAAATGATGTGAGATATCTTTGATTTCCCTTTCTCAATCTGCCTACTCAGATCCTCAAAACATGCATCAATATGTGTCATCGTTTTCTCACTCTGCACTAGGTGATCAAGTTGTGGCACATGTTGCTCATGTACCTTTTCCTTGTCACTCTCCATTGGTTTAATCCTTTGGTCAATATGAGCCATGTTGGTCTCGATCTCAGCTTTCTCCCGCTCTAGTTTCACTTGTAAATTTTCCATACGCTTTTGTACCAAACCAGTGTTCCTCTTAGCTATAATCTCCTGAAATTTTTCCATAATGTCATAGAATTTATGGAAACTATAAAAATTGGAGTAGTTTACAAACAAGTCACAAATTACCAATTTGCAGACGCTTTACAATGGCACAGAACCACCAATTCAGTTATTTGGACGACATGTACTCTTTAGTTATTTACTATCTATAGTATATAAGTTTCATTATCTGGTATGGCGTGGCTGTAGTTGACTTCATCTTTCCCAAGTATTTAAACTAAAAATGAATAGGAACTAAAGTTAAGCATTCTAACTAAGCTATTAAGATATCTTAGTGAGCTAAATATTCAACCCTCCAATGGAAACACTATATATGTGAATTGCAGAGGGTATTTTAGTCATTTCAAGTCGACCAAAGACCAAAAGTGGAACCAAACCTTGAAAATAAGTACGTTTTTTGCAATTTTGAAATTTGACGGACCAAATTTGCAATTTGGCCAAACCACAAGGACCATTTTTGCAATTTACTCTTAACTTTATTACCACACATAGTGACGTTACCAAGATACAAAGTTGTCAAGGCTGGGAGCTCTAAAGTTGGCGATGCTGTAAGGGCATATGACCTATAGTAACTTTCAAGGGAATTGTCAATGATTGTACATGTGAAACGGAGATGTTTGAGAGATTGAGATTTAAAGAGAGAAATAGGGAATCTAACACTATTCAGGAGCAAACATGTGATGTTCAATTGTTGGATATTGTGAGAGAATGCATAGTTCATAGTTTGCTTGACAAACTCCTGCTTAACATCTCCACTAAAACAGAACTTGATTGAAAACACATGTGCCAGATTATCACGGCGAGACAAAACATTGGTAACATATGTAGAGAACTTAGGTAACGTAGAGAAAAACATAGATGAAAAATCGAGACAAGGCATTGAAGTCCAAATGTATCTCCATTTTGATGACAAAATACTGGTCCGATAGCCCGTCTTAAACCAATAAAATACAGAATCTTATGGATAAGATCATCTGGTAAGCTACTTAGTCTATCAACTTCTACATTCGCTCGCTTTATATCTTGTCTACAATCCATTCTCTTCCAGCTCTACCTTGATTAAAACGTATATATACCTTAGAACCTTTCTCGCTTCGACCACATATATAAGATTAGTATTGTTTTCTAAGCCGCTGTCATCATCATGATGTCATGTCTTCTTTTTTGACTTAAAAAGCTGCAAGTTAGTATTAACGCAGCTATCAGAACATGATAAACTAAAAATTCTATAGATACAAGTGGTTTCAAAAGTAAAACAATGCTATATAAGTCGATTTTCACTATTCTACCATCCTATGTCCTAGTGCAAGTAGAATGGCGAAAGTAATTCTACAATCAAAATGGGTCCTAAAGCAAGTAGAAAAACCAAAGTGAATCTAAATGATACTACATTGTGTCTAATAATCCACGGGGTTGGAACCCACCGCCACACAGACTCAAACCATGTAAAGCCCTCATTTTTCAAGAGGTTGGCGTGGCCACTTCAAGGCTGTTTGCACCTAGCATGAATTGAACCTGAGACCTCAAACATTTTAGAGTGATAGACACAAACCCTTTTGCCACTAGGCCACACTTGAGTGGTTATAACAATTCCATCCTTCCTTAAAGCTATTATGTTCACATACCTAATTTTCATCTCAAACGTAAGGCGGTGTTTGGTATTGCTTTCTTTTTTATTTTGTTTATGCTTCTCCTTATAAATAAGTAGTACTACTCCGTAAACAATTTCTAGACATATATGGCGTATTTAGAAAACATTTTTGTTTTTCACAACACGTTTTGTACAAAACAATGAAAATGAAAATTGCGTACAGATCAAATCTTTTTTTAGAACGAGAATTTTTAATTATCTCGCAATATTTATACCACAAACTATCTCACATGTCCTCAGCATGATTTGAATCCACAACCACACAACATGGGGTATTCTTTTCTTAAAAATAGAAAACAATATTGTATGAACACGTTCTCTATATTTGTTTTGTGAAAAATTATATTAACAAAGTACGTGTTTAGATTTGCTTATTTTTCTAACAAATGCAATAATAATAATAGGGTTAAATATAATCTGCAAGATTAAGAGAAAATAAGCAATTTAAAAACATGAACGGGAATCATATAGTTTTTAAGTAATCAAGAGTCAGTCCCTCACGTGTTGCTCGTTGCTATTGAAGGGTAAATTATCTTCCTTGGTTTGATTACAAAATCAACCGAATATAAAACATGTACAGAGGATTCTAGAATGCCTTATGGGCTAGGCCTTGAACACATAACTGGGCCTAATAGAATAATGGAAATAATAATAATTACAATGCAACAATATCGACTAATACGCCCTCGCAGTTGGAGCGGGAGGAAGGCGAACGCTCAAACTGGAGCGAAAATCTTCAAACAAAGCAGATGGAAGTCCCTTGGTGAAGATATCTGCATATTAAAACCGAGACGGAACATGAAGAACTCGAACATGACCAGCGGTAACCATATCACGAACAAAATGAATGTCGATCTCAATGTGTTTTGTTCGTTGATGTTGCACGGGATTTGCAGACATATAGACAGCACTAACGTTATCACAATAAACCAGAGTGGCTTTCAGCAAAAGAGAATGTAACTCACGAAGAAGATTGCGAAGCCATGCAGTCTCAGCGACAACATTGGCAACGCCACGGTATTCGGCTTCAGCACTAGATCGAGATATGGTGTGTTGTCGTTTAGAGGACCACGACAAGAGGTTATCTCCCAAAAATACACAATAACCAGAAGTAGAGTGACGAGTAGAAGGGCAACCTGCCAAGTCAGCATCAGTATAACCAACTAAAGAGGTGGCGTCAGAAGCATACAAGTGGAGCCCAAAATCCAGTGTGCCCTTAACATAGCTTAAAATACGTTTGAGAGCATCAAAATGTGGCTCTCTAGGATCATGCATATATAGACACACCTGCTGAACTGCATAAGACAAATCTGGGCGAGTAAAGGTGAGATACTGAAGTACCCCTGCAAGGCTTTGATATAAAGTAGGATCCTGAACAGGAACACCATCCGGACCCAATTTAGAATCAGTGTCAACTGACGTCAGAGAAGCATTACAATGCACCATAGTAGCACACTCAAGAAGTTGAAGAGCATACTTCTTTTGAGACAAAAACAACCCTGTAGAATGACGAGTAGCCGAGATGCCAAGGAAATAATTAAGGCCCCCAAGATCGGTCATGTCAAACTCTTTATATAAAGAGTCAATAATCTGCTGAAGTAGAGCTGGAGAAGAAGCTGTAAGGATAATGTCATCCACATATATAAGTAAATAAGCAACCTGAGATCCCTGTGTATACATAAACAGCGATGAATCGCATCGACTATGAGAGAATCCATCCCGAATGGCATACCTCGCAAAACGCTGAAACCAAGCACGAGGTGCTTGCTTCAGACCATACAACGATCGCTGTAGCAGACAAACATGATTAGGAAATCGAGAATCAACAAAACCAGGAGGCTGATGCATATATACAGTCTCAGATAAATCGCCGTTAAGAAATGCATTCTTAACATCAAGCTGGTGAATAGGCCACTGTCGAGATACAGCAAGACTAAGAACTGTGCGAATGGTGGCTGGTTTAACAGCCGGACTAAAAGTCTCATCAAAATCAACACCCAGTTGTTGACTACTGCCATTAGCAACCAAACGAGCCTTATAGCGACTCAAAGTACCGTCAGCATGAAATTTATGCTTGAATAACCACATAGAGCAAACCATGTTGACATCACGAGGCCTTGGTACAAGAACCCAAGTACCATTTTTAACTAACGCATTATACTCATCATACATAACATTACACCAATGAGGGTCTGTTAGAGCAAGAAAAGATGATTTGGGAATAGGAGAGATAGACAAAGTGAGAAGAGATAAACGGTCGATGGGTTTAACAATACCGGATTGAGACCGAGTGACCATGCGGTGAGTTCGAGCGGGTTCGGGTTCATGGAAAGGTAGAGGGTCGTGAGACAGTTTTTGGGCCGTAGATGGTGGTTGGTCTGTGGTTGGGTGTTGGGCCGAATTTAGGTGTTGGGCCGAGTGTGGACTGGTTAGAGAAGAATGGGTCAAGGGGTGTTGGGGTGATGGGAGTGGGCCGGGGTTGGGGAGTGGATTAGTTATAGGGTTCTGTTAAGAGTATAGGTGGTGAAGTAGAGGTGATGTAGATGTAGTTTCAAGGAATTGATATGAGGGTGGTGAAGTAGGTGTCATTGCTTTGTAGGGAAATTGAGTTTCATCGAAGGTAACATGACGGGAGAGAATTATTTTGTTGGTTTCAAGGTCTAGGCAACGGTAACCGCGGTGATAAGCGGGAAATCCCAAGAATATGCAAGAGGTGGCGCGTGGCGTGAGTTTGTGAGGTGATTGGAGATGAGGGTAACATAGGCATCCAAAAATGCGTAAGCGAGAGTAGTTAGGTTTTTTTTGGAAAAGTTTTGTGAAAGGGATTTCATTGGCAATGGATTTGGAGGGGAGAAGGTTGAGAAGATAGGTTGCCATGTGGAGGGCCTCAACCTAAAAGGACAGGGGTAGGTGAGCTTGAAACTGGAGGGTGCGAATGACATTGTTTATGGTGCGTATCATGCGTTCAGCTTTACCATTTTGTTAAGAGGTTTTAGGGCAGGAGAAACGGAATTGAATTCCGTGTTTGGAAAAGAGTGTGTGGAGTTGGTTATTGTCGAACTCGCCACCATGGTCACATTGGAAACTCTTTATTTCACTTTTAAATTGAGTTTGAACGTAAGTACGAAAATGCAAAAATTTTCCGAGCATTTCGGATTTATGCTTAAGGGGATATATCCATACATAATGAGAAAAATAATCAAGGAAAAGAACATAATATTTGAAACTACCAGAGCTAACAATAGGAGAAGTCCACAAATCAGAATGAATAATATTAAAACATTGTTTAACATTAGAAGTAGAGCTATGAAACGGAAGCTTAACATGTTTACCAAGTTGACAAGCATAGCAAACATGTGTAAACTTCTCCTTATTACAAGAAATAAAACGACGTGAGGTAAGAGAACGAAGCACTTCATCCCTGGGGTGGCCGAGACGTTGGTGCCAAGTGAAGGAACTAGTAGACACGAAAGCAACTGGAATACTGGATGGCTTGGTTACTGGATAGAGATCGCCCGAGCTGTCACATCGAAGGAGGATATGGCGAGTCAAGAAATCCTTCACAGAAAAACCAAACGCGTCAAACTCAATGGTACAATTATTATATTTAGTAAATTGACGAACAAAAATGAAATTTTTAATGATGTTAGGAGTGACAAGAACATTGTGTAAATGTAAGGGACGATGAATAGACGGAATAATGCTATGTCCAGTGTTGGTGACAGGAATAGTATTATCGTCACCAGCATGTATGTATGGGTATAAGCGTTTATTAAAAATGTTACGTAAGTTACGAGCATGAGAAATTAAGTGAGAAGTAGCACCTGTGTCCATATTCCAAGTAGGGTCTTGAACCGTCATAGTGCTAAACGCACCAGGTAAAGTGGTAGGCTGAGACGGATGGAGAGCGGGTGCCGCGCCTAAAATACCTTGGCTGGTATTTTGCATAGTGGGCTATCCAGGTTGGGCCGAATACACTTGCTGTTGGGCTGGGTAAACAAGGACAGACTGTTGGGTTGGGTGCACCGGCTGTTGGGCTTGTTGGGTAACGAGGGGATGGGCTTGGGTATTGTATTGAATGGAGGTGGGATGCGTGGATATGTAGGCAGAGGGATTTAGGTATTGGGCTTGGGTGTTATGGAAATGGGCCTGGCTAATTGTAGGACTTCGAGTGTTCCCCCAGTAACCAACACTGTTCAAAACAATGTGTTTGCCAAAGGTATAATTATTATTGTTCTTGGTAGATGCTAACCCTACTCTATTTCTATGGTCATGTATGTACTTGTAACGATCCCCAAAACGACACGTGCCTTTGTTAAAGTGATTACATAGTTGAGGAAGAGAAGATGACTTATTTGAGTTACCTTTGGTATTCGATGAGTTGGAGGCCATAAGGACGGTAGGAGATGACGAGCTACTCTCGAACGTAGTGGACTCCCCGGAGTCATCATGAAACGAAGATACTTTTAGAAGCAGCATGGTGCGTGTTGCTTCAAAAGTGGGAAAAGTTTCACGATTACGAATGATTTCAATGAGAGTGGCAAACCGTGAATCGAGTCCATTGATGGTGTAAATAACCAGGTTCTTGTCACTTACAACACCATCAAGATTTTTAAGTCTATCCACCATAGACTTGATCTTCGTGCAATATTCATTGACGGTCATCTTGCCAATCTTGATTGAACGCAGTTCGTTATCAAGATTAAGTGCCCTAGCATCTTTGTTGTCATGAAACAATTCCTTCAAATGATCCCATAAGGCTTTGGCATTACCCGAGGTGGTAACTACCTGTTCTTGAAGGGAACCACATAAGGATCCAAGGATCCACATCTTGATGAGATCAATAAGTTGACACCATTCGGGGTTAGTAGACGCGGTGTCGGCTTCAACATGTGATTTGAGACTGAGACTCCAAAGATGAATTAAGGAAAAAGAGCTCCAAGAATTATAGTTATGTTTGTCGAGGTCCAATTTAATTGGGACTTTGTTAGGGATGCTAAAAGGAATGATTTTATCGGTTGGAGAAGGTGGTGGTGGTGGTGTGTCTTCCACAGCCATGGTTGCTGATTGAAGATTATGATGTTGTTAGGGTGAGTTGTAGGTGTCGGTTTGTTTAGAGAAAGTAGGGAGAGGATGAAAAAATTAAGGAGGTAATTTATGAGAGAATTAAGGTTGTGATACCATATTGAAGGGTAAATTATCTTCCTTGATTTGATTACAAAATCAACCGAATATAAAACATGTACAGAGGATTCTAGAATGCCTTATGGGCTAGGCCTTGAACACATAACCAGGCCTAATAGAATAATGGAAATAATAATAATTACAATGCAACAATATCGACTAATAGTTGCTGGTTTTTGGTATCAAATTCAAATGGCAGAAAATGCGATTTAGGGAGGGTAGGAAAAACTGAACAAATATATAATTGGGTTGTGTTATTGGTAACCCTACACAAAAATCACTAGGCGTTAGCTGAGCGGCCGGTATCGCCTAGCGATTAATCGGTTACGCAGGGATTAATCGGGGATTATTCAGATTAGACTTTTTATATATAACATTATTAAAATTTGAAAATATATGCGTGATTTTCCCGATTTAGCCGATTTTTGTCCGTTTTGGCCGATTTATCCCCGATTTGGCCGATTTCTATCCGTAACTGAGTTGGACGATTTAGCTGATTTTTGTCCGATTTGGCCGATTTATGCCCGATTTGGCCGATTTATATCCGATTTGTGAGGTTTCTAGATTCACGATCTCGGGAGGTCGGGGAAGCTCAAAATAAGAATAAGCCATTATTGAGGAGAGAGCTTTATTTAATTTTGAAGTTTTATTAAAATGAAAAAAGAAAGGGAAATTACAAATGTGAGCTTTACCCTCTAATGTTGATTAGAGGGGAGTATTTATAGTCTAAACACAAGGACACTTTAGACTAATTACACTTTTAGTCCTTGTGTTTTAACTTTAACTTAAACTAGTGTAATTTCCATATAGATACCATATTTTTTATCCTAACAATCTTCCCCTAATATGGTGGCATATGGAATTACTTACAATGTATCCTACAAGTTCAAATAGCTAAAGATAATTGCAGTTTGCTTTGTCTTCAACATGTACTTTAGCTTGAATCATTCCTTTACTTATAGAGAATACAATGTAATCTGCTTCCCCTCAAACAGACATCCATTCGAAGCAAATATGAAGCATTGATGTAGTTGACAAATCTTCTAACTATGACGGTTTAAGCTCGCAGCGGAATTTGTAGAAGAAGTAAACCACACTTAGTAGCAAATCTAACTTCTTCATTGCGGATTAGTAGCCAATCCATTTAGGGGAACATGTACAGACTTCACATAAACAACTCATAGAAGAAAGAAACTCGAAGTCAATTAAGTCCCGGAGGTACACATTTCTTCCCCCTGGTTGTTGCACTATGTTGTATACACCAAAGACAATTAAGTCCTGGGCTGTACCAACATTTATATACCCCTGATTGTTGCATCTATCGAACACTTCTTCCCCCTGATTATTTTTGATGACCATCAAACATAATCATAATTCGGTTACATCCGAATGTTCGATAGAGAAGTCATGTGTGAAGTCGCTTCTCCTCAGACTTATTCAATTCCAACCTCGTATTCTGTCGGGGCTCTTGTATTGGATTTACTGATGGAGAAAAATGCATTAGCACAAAACTGAGATGAAGTGAATATCCCAAACTTGATGTACTTTTGTCTTGTACTATCAATGTTAAAGAACGATGAGAGAAACTCGCGCTGAACCTTGCCCGAAATCTCTATGTACTCTATAATCACTCAACAACCAAACCATCTATGTTAAGTTGAAAAAAAATCACCACTCTTGACAAATCCATCAACTATGGTGTGACACTGGGCACTTCAACGTTAACTCTTCAAGTGATAGCAATGGTGCGCATTGAGCACCAACTTATGACGTTTATAGATCACAACATTGCTAGATTGACAAGTCTTCATCTTAAAACCATGTTTTTAGCGCGATCACGTTATCTTTTAAAAGTCAATCATCCAACAACACCGACTTTTAAGATTTTTTTGATAGTAACGCACGTGAAATTCCACTTCAACTTCAAATAAATGATAACAAATCATCCCCGTAATCAATTCTTGCGATTAAATCCCAAGACTAGCCTTTTGAACGGTTTTCGTGAATCTTTTATCTGGATCATTTTAAGCAATAAGTGATGTTTTTGTGTCCGAAAAATTATCAAAAAATCGGCCTTTTAGCATTTTAAGCCCACAAATTCGGTTGCTTATTATTTCAGCTCAACTTAATTTTGATTTTGTTAATCAAACTCGGCATGTGTAATTAATCAATCCAATGTATCAAATTCAGCATGAGTCTAATTGCAGCCCAATCATGCAACACATCCCATGCCATTTTCGATTTGAATATTAAGCCCTTTATATAAACTCGGATCTAGGGCCCATGTGTTAACCCGTAAATGACACACCCCTTATATGACAACCCTAATCAGTTATTTCAAACCCTATACCTTTTATACATCTGCCCCCATCTCAACAACTTTATCTCTTCATTTTTCCAAATCTCACAAACTTATACACAACCACTTTACACAGTTCATCTTCACCAAACAAAAAACGCAGCCACAACTAATCTATAAACCCTTCGTTATCATCCATTTATGACCTTAAACCCATGAATCAAGAACTCAAGAATAATAATCAAATCCATTTTCGACATCAAGGTCTGTTGGAAGATCTACGGTAGGTGTATTAGCTTCTTATTTTGTGTCTTTGAGCAACGGAGCAAGAAAGAATGAGAACACTCTTGTTCTTGTTCAATCTTTTGAAGTTTCGAATATTGAAAAGAAGTGAAGCTTCTTAAAAGATCGATGATGACATCTCTTGTGTTCTTGATCTTTTAAAGATCACATCTTCAATGAAAGACACAAAAAGAGAATAGATCTGAGATCATCCTTGTTTCTTTTTCGTTTTTGAGATTGATTAAAAGGAGGATGTAGGATAGAAATTGTTTGTGGTTAATGGTTGTAGGATTTTGTAACTGTTGTAAAATCCGTGTTGTTAGGAAAATATTGTAAACAGACTTAATACTGTTAGTATTAAAGTTAAGTCTGTTAGTTATAG